>JAKCPI010018046.1:0-11222 GCA_023213315.1 Euborellia annulipes | reverse complement strand
TGCAAATCTCCTCTTATGAGATGCATTTTTCTTTTCTATGAATATGAAAAGAATTTTCAATATAAATAAACAAAACCAAACAACAAAGATGGATGAAAACAATTTGTTTCTTCTAAAGAGTAAAATTAAAAAACAAAGTTTAAATTATTTACCCTAAGGAGGTTCATGAGCGACGTCTAAACGTACTTAAAAAAAACTAGATTATTATAAGGAATTTTTCAATGCGGGTTTTTTTTAAATGAATTAAATTCATAAGAGATTATTGGGACATCGAGCTATAATTTGTTTAATGACTTATTAAAAATTATCGTAATTAATTTTTTTGTTATCAAGCAAATACAAAAAAACAATCTGTCCCAATAATCTTTAATTTTTTTTAAATTTAAAAATGAATTTATTGTTATTATTAATCACATATTAATTAAGAAATTCTTAAAATAAGCTTAGATGATTTATTTAAAATTCAACTGTCAAATTAGTTGAGCATTCTTGCAATAGATGGCAGGCTAGTCTAGCAGCCGATATAGTATTAGCCTATATTTATATATTTTTATGCTTTTATAAAATATACATAATATATAATAACATTTATAAAGTATTTATTGTTAAAAGATCAATGAAAATCAACCAAATGCATTAAATATTATTAGCTACCATTCTGACATCTCTTGGCTAATTTTTGAATTACTTGATTTTTTGGGGATACTTTTAATGACACACAACGCCATCTTAGCGGGAAAAACATGCGTAACACCTTCGGTCCTATTCCGCCCTAAGTAGTAAAAACAATGAAAGAGGAATTTTCTTGGGAAAAGTGAGAAATTAAACTTTTCTTTTCACAAATTTTTAGGGGATTTTTTTTTTTGTTATTTCTGGGAGTTTCCTTATATATTTTCTGAAATCTCTCTCTCCCTTTCAATAATGCTTTTCGACATTCGCCAAATATTGATTGCTCTCTCTCTCTCTCTCTCTCTCTCTGCTTGATAAAGTTGTCTTATCCTGGGACAGGATTTTTCAAATGTTGGAACGTCTATCGCTTCTCTTACAAGGATCATTGGCATGATTGGACCATTTATCTCTCTCTCCTATTCGACTATTCCTACTTATTCAACTCTACTTTGGGAAGCACACTAAATTTTAATTAATTGAAATTTGTTTAGTTTCTTTGCATCATCTGGGGTTGAAAAATTGTCTTCTTTTACAAGATACATGTATCATCTATACAGTGGCGGAATGTCTATCGGGAGGTGCTTACGTGCTCGAAGACACACACCTGAAACCCCATCTACCGGCGCTCCGTGAAGTTACATTATTTCTGGCTAGTGAACTAATTCTTTTTCTAGTTCCTTTTATCCAACCTCTTCTATGCTAGGGAGTGTCCTAGCTTAGAGGAGGGACTCCCTCATCATCGACTCCTTTCGAAGAATGCTTTACTAAGAGGCATGCTTGCCAGACGTCCCGCCTCTCAACTGAAATGGCAGCACTGTTCCTGTCAGCAGGCAACTATCAGCTGGGTCTTTTAGTTTTTGTTTGACATCCCTTAATAGCAGACTACCTCGCGATTTGAGAAGAAAATGCGAAAAAGTGAATCCATGAATTGGAATACTAATTGTTCCCTCATCCGCCCTATTCTCCGGATTTAGCCCCGATTTCTCGTTTCCAAACCTGAAAAAGATTTAACTCCAACGATGATTTTGATACCCTCGACAAATATTATTTTTTGGAAGGGATAAAAAAATTGGAGAAACGTTGGACAAAGTGTATAGAGCCCAAAGTTTGAAAAATAAAATTGATTATCCAAAAACCTGTGTTTCCTTTAAAAAGTCACAGACTCAGTGACCTGCCCTCGTATTGTTATTTGTCGTCTTGCCCCGCCACCCATAAACACGCGCGATGCGAGAGAATCTCCGCCGAAGGCGGGCTCTGCGACTAGTTATTATATATAGATTTAAATAATACCTCGCTAAACCCTATTTTGGCTTCTCTAGTGAACTCAATTAATCTTATAGTGAGAATATGCCTGTCGACATGCAGCTCTATGAAAATAGAGACATATGGGGAAGACACACAGAGAGAGGGAATTTGTTTTTATTCCATTTGATTAATTGCATTCAAGAAATAACATTTTTGTCGACACAAAAAGTCTGGTGAACACAAGAAAGTTGTGTGCTGGGTGACCAGTCAGTCAAGTAGAGAGATTTCTTAATAATTGTCTGAAACAAGGTTAAGGGGCGTTAAGGGGCCTCGGGAGCATAGGCGTAGCCACGGGGGGGGGGGGTTTGGGGGTTCAAACCCCCCCATTGGACCCAAGCCATGACTAGATATTTAAGCTCTATAATACAAAATACTTTTTTCTCTCTATATATTTCATATATAGGGTAAGAGAAAGTAAAATATAATAATTTTCTCTTGCTTAAAAAAAAAAAAAAATTAAATAAAACGCAAAAAATTCGAGAAAATTCAGAATTTTCACATTGAAAAGAATTGATTTTTGTTATGCTTTATAAAAAATTAAAGCCGCTTAAAATTGATTAAATCTCGCAAATGAAAAGAATAAAAATTATTATATAAATAAATTTTTTATATTTTTTCTTAAAGAGGTCTGAGACTGGTCTGAGATAGGAGTCTGGTCAAGAGAAACACATAGAGAGACACCCCGGTATTTTAGGCCCATATACATAAAATTAAGAGATTTGCATTATTTATTGCCTGATACGAGTTGATTGAAAAATTGCGGCACTTAATTAAGAAAGGGCGGGCCCGAGCCACCTCGAGGGGGATCCAGGGGGGGGGCGAAGCGAAGGTGAGGTAAGTGGCTAGTCATATATTTCATGACGCCTACGCCCTATTAGTCGGGGTGGGGGGAGAAATAATCCTAAACCCCCCATCAAAAATTTCTGGCTACGCCTATGCTCGGGAGTGAAGGTGTTACGCATGTATTTCCCGCTAAGATGGCGTTGTGTGTCATAAAAAATATGCCCAAAAATCAAGTAATTCAAAAAATTTGCCAAGAGATGTCAGAATGGTAGCTGATAATATTTAATGCATTTGGTTGATTTTCATTGATCTTTTAACAATAAATACTTTATAAATATTATGTATCTTTTATAAAAGCATAAAAATATATAAATATAGGCTATTAGGGGATCGGCTGTTAGACTAGCCTGCCATCTATTCCAAGAATCTATATATAATAATTACGGAGTGTCCGTCTGTCTGTCCGTCTGTCACGCTCTGTTTGACCAACTTCCCATTAGAATTTTGAAACGAAATTTTGCAGTCTTATAGAGGTCGTTATGGAGAGTCCCGAAAAATACTCGGGTCCCGAAATTTCCATAACTTTTTTGAGTTATTAATTCATAAAGTTACGATTTCTCCCATAGGAAATGTATAGAGAAATATTTAAGTATTCTTTGCAGTTGTGTATTCTTTGAATGTAAACAAATCTTCAAGCAGGCACTGGATTGGAATACGTAGTAATAATAATTTTCTTTTTATTATAATTAAGAAAAGGCGAGGGTCCGCCGCAGGCGGGCCCGAGCCAGTGGTTGGGGGGTCCAGGGGGGCGTAGCCGAAGGCGGGCGGCGCGGCTAGTGCTGAACTAATTTGACAGTTGATTTTTAAAATAAATCATCTAAGCTTATTTTAAAAATTTCTTAATTAATATGTGATTAATAATAACAATAAATTCATTTTCAAATTTAAAAAAAATTAAAGAATATTGGGACAGATTGTATTTTTGTATTTGCTTGATAACAAAAAATTAATTATGATAATTTTTGAATAAGTCATTAAAACAATTATAGCTCGATGTCCCGATAATCTCTTATGAATTTAATTCATTTAAACAAAAACCGCATTGAAAAATTCCTTATAATAGTCTAGTTTTTTTTTAAAGTTCGTTTAGGCGTCGCTCCTGAACCGTCGACGGGCGGCGAACAAAGTCAAATCATGTTTTATTTTTTTTGTTAATAAAATACAATTGTTGTTTTTATACGTTATAAATTAGAGCTTTAGAGAGAGAGAATCATCCTTTAAATCAACACAGCGCAGCTCAGCTCCTTGAAGGCTTTTGTTTATTCTGTTAATTAATCCGTCTGTCTAAATTAAGAAAATTGGAAAGTTTAAAATACAAAAACTGGTGTGTACATCACACGGGAAAAACTCGCAATTTGAACTTGAATGCAAAATTGCTCTCAAAAGGTATTTGGGCAGCTTCGATTGGGCAAAATTAAAAATCGCTTGTAACAGATCACTCACTGAGTGGTTGAATAAACTTGGGGTAAAGGGATGATGAGAAAACTTACGTAACGTTGAAAGGGAAGGAAGGAATCGCTTACCTGAAACAGACAAACAGAACAATCGAATTATTATTACTTGTTGACGGAGTTTGCTTTTTAATCACACTGGTCACAAGAAATCTGATTAGTGAATCTTTCATTCTGAATTCAGATATGTAGTTAGAATTTTTCCATCAGGCACAGTTTTAGAGATATAGAGCAAAATAGATTTTAATAGAAAATGGGCTCTAAAACGGCTTTTATTTAGAATGTTCAAATTATTTTTAACGCCGCACCCCGTCAAAATATGCAGATATTTATAATACATATAAATTTTAAGTTTCATCCCAATCGGAGGTCATTTAGACGTGCCTCAAACGGCTTAAAAGTTTAGAAAAATCGAAATTTTCAAGATTTTTTTGCTTTGGTCACCCCTAATACAATTTTAGATATCCCTGAATGCAAAAAACATATGTACGATATTCTATAGTTCTTTGGCTTTCTAAAAATCATTCATTAATTATTAATGAAATTATTAACAAAAAACGTCAGCAAAGAAAAAACACAAGTACACTCACTGGTCGAAAAAAATAGACTTCAATTGAATTAAAAAGCGAACCCTATCCACGAGAAGCTAACGTATCCTCTCTGAACATAGGTTCCCGGGCACTAACTTTATTAAATATTATTTAAAAAAAATATTTCTAGATTCTCATATCTTTCTTTTGACTTGTAAAAGAAAAAGAAGTCCATTTTTTCGACCAGTGAGTGTACTTGTGTTTTTTCTTTGCTCACGTTTTTGTTAATAATTTCGTTAATAATTAACAGATTTTTACGAATGAATGATTTTTAGAAAGCCAAAGAACTATAGAATATCGTACATATATGTTTTTTGCATTCAGGGATATCTAAAATTGTAATAGGGTTGACCAAAGCAAAAAAAATCTTGAAAATTTCGATTTTTCTAAACTTTAAGCCGTTTGCGGCACGTCTAAATGACCTCCGATTGGGATGAAACTTTAAATTTATATGTGTTCTAACTATCTGCATAATTTGACGGGGTGTTGCGTTAAAAATAATTTGAACATTTTAAATAAAAGCCGTTTTAGAGCACATTTTCTATTAAAATCTATTTTCTCTATATCTCTAAAACTGTGCCTGAGGGGAAAATTCTAACTACATATCTGAATCCAGAATGAAAAAATGCACTAGGTTCACTAATCAGACTTCTTGGGAAGGAAACCTTGTCGACTAGTGTAATTGCTAGACGTATAACATGGTCGCTTCCAAGCGTTTTAATTGTAAGGGTGCATGGGGGGAGGGGGGAGGGAGGAGAGGGGGGACTAGTATAAATAAATTCTTCTCTTCATTCATCATTATCCTATCTTCTACATCTATTAGTTTAGAACAAATATTTTCATAATTTGTGGAAAAATTTATATTTTCTCAACTACGGTGTACGATATATTGACTAGCTAATGAACTGTCTATGTGAGCGTTGGTTGAAAAATTCCATCTTTTTCAAACAAGGTAGATATATCTCGACACAAAAAAATCTGGTGTGAAAGCACAGAACACAACTTTCGAATAGATCCATTCCATATCAACTCAACACACCAATTTTTCCTCACCATCTCAGATTTTATTAAAATTTGGTATACTTATACTAGGTAGGCTACTAAGACTAAGAAAAATCCCAATTTTTAAATTTTTTAATTTATCTCCCGCCATTTCCGATATATGGCTATGTAAAGTTTTCAAAAAGTTGCGAAAAAAGTGTAAACGTTGATTTTTAAATTGCTCTGGAAGCTATCCTAATAGAGCTTAGAAGGCTGGGAGAGGTGTTTTTGCTGCAGCAATTTAAATGCTCTTTTGAATGACATACAACAATGATTTTTAGAAAGCCAAAGAACTATAGTATATTGTAAATATATGTTTTTTGCATTCAGGGATATCTAAAATTGTATTAGGGGTGACTAAATAAAAAAAATCTTGAAAATTTCGATTTTTTAAAACTTTAAGCCGTTTGCTGCACGTCTAAATGACCTCCGATTGGGCTGAAACTTAAAATTTATATGTATTCTAACTATCTGCATAATTTGACGGGGTGCGGCGTTAAAAATAATTTGAACATTCTAAATAAAAGCCGTTTTAGAGCCCATTTTCGACTAAAATCTATTTTGCTCTATATCTCTAAAACTGTGCCTGATGGGGCAAAACTGAAATGATATTTGAATTCAGTATGAAAAATACTTCTAGAATTTCATATCTTTCATTTTTGTCGACTAGTGTTATTTGTTCTTTTAGGCCTAATCGAGAAAATTGATTTGATAAAATTAAGAAAGTCAAACTCTCTCTATTTATTATAACGGGAAATGAATCTCTCTCTCTCTCTTGGTCCCAAACACTAAAAGCCTTTAGCATTTAGTTTTAGAGGTTAAATTGCAAATAAATCATCATCAAGGTTTAAAGCCAAATAGAAATTAAATCATCCTTTCGCTTCATGTTTATTTATTAGAGCCTAATGGCAACATCAGATTTACTTTAATACAGTACTAGCTGCACACCCCGCTTTTCTTTAAAAGAACCCGATTGCGTATTATCCGCGTATTCGTAAATAAGGGTTTGCATCTTCTTTCTTCAGTTCCGGCCACGATTGTTATGCAAATCGTCACACATTTGTGTAGCCTGTAGGCTAGAGGACCTAGCCCACCAGGAGCACACATTTGAATAATGATTGGTGCACCATAACGATCGTGGCGGCTTCTTGCACCGGAGATGATTCAAACGCTCTGGGATTTTGTAATTTTTTTTTTTTTTTTTTTTATAAAAAAAACATTCACACTTTTTTCGCATTCACACTCACACTCACACACACATTCACACAGTCTTTTCGGCAGCTCAGGCCATATAAGACATTTACGATAACCGTTATTTATGAATTTATATATATTAGGGTCCAGGCATTTTTATTTAAGCCATCTGGTATCCAGATGGCTTAAATAAAATCATCGGACTGCCTGGGGTCCGAACCCGCGACGTTTGGTATATGAGGTTAGCACGCTAACCTCTACACCACGCTTCGTGGGCGGGATTTTGTAATATTTACGGATAGCCTAACAACAATCAACAAATTATCTTTTTCTGCCTCGAGTGTCTTTGGGTCTTGACGGCCATCGCGTTTAGGAGTCACTAATGCCCAATTGCACCGCCCAATTTAAGTATGACTTAAAAATAAGTATCAACAACATGGCAACGTTGTAAATTTTAGTAATATTCTGCTGATTTATTTTTTATTTAATAATATAAGACTTAAATGGTACTGTTATTTATTAATAGATATATATTTGGGGGTCCTGGCATCTTAATTCTCGCCATTTGGGTCTTGAAACATGATTTTATTTTCAATCAGAGAACGTGTTATCTTAGCAACGAGCGTGGTTAGCAACGGATGACAATGAAAGTGTGTTAAATTTTATACTTAACCCCCAAATATTTAAGCCCTCGATTTCGGGGGGCTTAGCAATGACTTAAGCTAAAAAACAATATTGATAATATAATATTAATTAACTGATAATAATACATTTTTTTGATTCGATTTAGATTTTTCTTATAAAAAACATGAACAATATGAACTATATTTTCGAGGATGATCTATATTATTTGTATATACGAGTATATTAGCTGTGGGTCTGTCCGCCCATCCGTCCGTCTGACCAACTTCCCGTTGGAATTTTGGAACGAAATTGTGCAGTCTTATAGAGCAGTGTTTTTCAAACTTTTTAAATTTACAAGTTGAAAAATTCTAGCGTCCCCTTGGTCCATAGACAGACAAAAAGTTTGTAAATCGCAAATCTTAATCAAACCACTATGTAAATTACATGATTTTCTCTATTTTGGTATGGGTACATGAAGTAATATCTAATTGTATGAATATATATTGTTGAATAACGGTTATCGTAAAAGTCTTAAGTGGCCTCTGTTGCCGAAAAGACTGTGTGTATGTGTGTGTGTGAATGGGAAAAAAGTGTGAGTGTTTAAAAAAAAAAATTTCTTTTCATAATTAAGAAAAAGAAGAGGGTCCGCCGCATGCGAGCCCGAGCCAGCTGGCGGGGGGTCCAGGGGTCCTTCCCCCCTGGGTAGACGCGCCGCCCGCCGAAGGCAAAATATCTCAAGAACAAAAAGAACTAAGAGATTTTTTTTTAAGTCTTTTTCGGCATCTAAGGTCATTTAGACCCCCATCCCTATTTATTTCAAATGATTTCTAGTCAAATCAAATGAAATAAATTTTTCTCGCCTGGGACGGGAAGCGAACCCGGGACTCTGGTGCGAGAGCCTAATGTCTTCTCACTGAGCCACGGCTCCCGGGCAAACTAAGAGATTGAAATTTTATATTTAAGTTAGGCACCCCCTGGCACTTGACACGAAACTTGTGAACAAAATCGGCCAGAAACTTTACTGATGTACTTTTTCAGTTTTTTTTCTCTAAATTCGATTTTGATTAAAATTCATAAATCAATTATTTTTTAGATGCTCTTTAAAATGTATATTCGCTTTTTGCCATTGAAATCTTCTGAAGACAACTTTACTCTTGTACTCCATAGAGGAGATAGGCGAAATGGTTGCCATGGTAACAAAATATAAATATTTTCCCATACTTGAATTCTTAACATATCGGCGGGAAACTAAATGTGTCGACACAAAAAAATCTGGTGGGACCAGTCACACCAGATGTTTTCATTGTATGTACAATAACCCAATATGTATGTTTCAGGCCTGAAGATGGTTCTTTTCAGTACCGAAACTGTGAGAATGTGCACACAACAGTTGTCTGGCTTCCTGTTTAATAAAGTATACTACTTTGTAAGACCCATGATTAAGGAAAAGCGCGAGGGCCGAAACCAACTGGCAGGCGTCGAAGGCGGTAGTTTAATACCAACTAAATAAAAATGCAATTTTCCCTTAGCGCTGAGGGGAAGTTTTATTAAAAGTCCTTTTGTTATCTCTTGCTTCTTTTTTGTATCGTCCCCCCTCTAATGGGGGTCATTATGTGTCCAAGAAGAGTTCATTCAGGCAGCCAACTATACAGACAATAAACAGCAGAAGTTTTTTTTTTTGTTTTCAATTAAAAAAAAGCTTTTCTCTCCAACTCGTTATTAATAATTAAATGCGAATGGTTTTTTTTTTTTTTTTTCTCGGCCAAGTGTTATTATTTATTATTTCAACGCCCCAACGGACACAATCAAAGTGTTAAATTTAATCAAATTTTTAATTGGACATTGAAGGCATAATCGTCCACGCAAGCGCTTTTATTTTCTCTAACTTGCGTATAAATGACGTTTGAGGATTGTCAGTCAATCAAAGGCTAGGCCCTGGCGGGCGGCGTCTCAGTCTCGGGATATGACTCACAGGTATCCAAATTAAATATGTATTTTAAATAATTTTGCACCCTAACCCTGAAAATATATATATAAAGATTAGCGGAGTGTCCCCCTGTCTGTCTGTTTGACTCACTTCCCGTTGAAATTTTGAAACGAAATTTTGCAGTCTTATAGAGGACGTTATGGAGAGTCCCGGATAAATACTCGGGTCCCGAAATTCCTACAACTTTTTGTGTTATTAATTCCGAAAGTTACGATTTCTCCCATAGGAAATGTATAGTGAAATATTTACTTATTCTTTGCATTTATGTAATCTATGAATGTAAACAAATATTCACGCAGGCACTGGATTGGAATACGTAGTAATAATAATTTTCTTAGCCCACGGGGCGTGGTGTAGAGGTTAGCGTGCTAACCTCATATAACCAAACGTCGCGGGTTCGGACCCCAGGCAGTCCGATGATTTTATTTAAGCCATCTGGATACCAGATGGCTTAAATAAAAATGCCTGGACCCTAAATATATATAAATTCATAAATAACGGTTATCGTAAATGTCTTATATGGCCTGAGCTGCCGAAAAGACAGTGTGAATGTGTGTAAGTGTGAGTGTGAATGAGAAAAAGTGTGAATGTTTTTTTTGAAAAAATTAAAAAAAAAAATAATTTTCTTGGCCCACGGGGCTTGGAGTAGTTGGTAGCGTGTCGACCTTCTATACCGAACGACGCGGGTTCGGACCCCAGGCAGTCCGATAATTTTATTTAAGGCATTTGAATACCAGATGGTTTAAATAGAAATGCCTGACCACACAATAGATATATTCTCTACAACGGTTATCGTCAAAGTCTTAAATGGCCTAAATTGGCGAAAAGACTGTGTGAATGTGACTGTGAATGAGAAAAAAGTGTGAATGTTTAAAAAAAAAAAAGGTGAAAATGCGAGGGTCCACCTAGGGGGGCCCGAGCCAGTTGGAGGGGGGTCCAGGAGGGAGAAGCCTGGCTAGACGGGCTGTACAAAATAAAAACCATATTTTGAATACAATTATTTTTGGATATATCATTAGAAAAATGTCTTTAGTACAAGAAAATGTGGATTCTGGAAACTCCATGAAAATCTGCCCAGTAGTTTCGGAGTCTATGCGTTACAGACAGACAGACAAAATTTGTCTTTGATAAAATCAGTGGCGTCATTAGGGGAGGGGGAGGGGCATTTGCCTCTGATTTTTATAAAATTTTATATTGTTCTAAATAAAATATTTCAAAATATATCTACGAGTATAGAAACTGTACAAAATTAAACAATTAATTAAATTAAGTTGAATTGCAAGATCTCTCACTTGATGAGCATCATCACGCATAGCTGCCTAATGCAAATAATAGACCTATATATTTCTTTGACATTTATTGGGCCCTGAAGATGGCTCTATCGAGACCGAAACGTCGGCCTAATAAAAATATTTAAAGAAAGAAATCTGGCTGCCAGTCTCTGCTCCTGCAACCCTTCCTTGATAAATTAAGTAACTTTTGGCCAAATTTGAGTATTTGTAAGTAAATTTTAAGTAA
>JAKCPI010018045.1:0-16010 GCA_023213315.1 Euborellia annulipes | reverse complement strand
TTATAAGGAATTTTTTAATGCGGTTTTTTTTTTTTATTTATTAAATTCATAAGAGATTATTGGGACATCGAGCTATAATTTGTTTAATGACTTATTAAAAAAATCTAATTAATTTTTTGTTATCAAGCAAATACAAAAAACCAAGATGTCCCAATAATCTTTAATTTGTTTTTAATTTGAAAATGAATTTATTGTTATTATTAATCACATATTAATTAAGAAATTTTTAAAATAAGCTTAGATGATTTATTTAAAAATCAACTGTCAAATTAGTTCAGCATTCTTGCAATAGATGGCAGGCTAGTCTAACAGCCGATAGAGTATTAGCCTATATTTATATATTTTTATGCATTTATAAAAGATACATAATATAACTATAATAACATTTATAAAGTATTTATTGTTAAAAGATCAATGAAAATCAACCAAATGCATTAAATATTATTAGCTACCATTCTGACATCTCTTGGCAAATTTTTGAATTACTTGATTTTTTTGGGCATACTTTTTATGACACACAACGCCATCTTATCGGGAAAAACATGCGTAACACCTTCGGTCCTATTCCGCCCTAAGTAGTAAAAACAATGAAAGAGGAATTTTCCTGGGAAACAGTTGAGAAATTAAACTTTTCTTTTCACAAATTTTTAGGGGATTTTTTTTGTTATTTCTGGGACTTTCCTCGTATATTTTCTGAAATCTCTCTCTTTTCAATAATGCTTTTCGACATTCGCCAAATATTGATTGCTCTCTCTTAGGTTGGCTTAAGCTGAAAAGGAGACGTAGCTATCTCCTGGGGTGTTATGTGTTCGGTCTCTTGAGGAATGAAAGGCCCTCTTATTTGTTTGGTGATCTTAGGTTAAAGACCTCATTAATCGCTAGAACTCTCAGGGTGAGTCCGCTGACTTGCAGATGCCGAGACATCGAACCACCACTTATGGCAGGTCATTTGCTGTTGAGTCCGTCAGGTTATGGAACAGTGTCCAGGAGAGCAAGGCGATCGCAAACTTTGGCCATTTTTAAGCCAAATTTTTTCAGCATTTGTTAAGTGAGCAGTGGGGCGTGACTGGTGTACGGTGACGAAGCAGGAGGTGAGAGGGAGTTATCATCAATTTCATAATTGTTTAAATGTATTTATACATGAATTTCAGTTGCTCCAGGAGGCCATAGCCTCAGAGCATTAATAAACAAACTATCTATCTAAACTATCTATCTATCTCTCTGCTTGATAAAGTTGTCTTATCCTGGGACAGGATTTTTCAAATGTTGGCTCCTCTAACGCTTCTCTTACAAGGATCATTGGCATGATTGGACCATTTATCTCTCTCTCCTATTCGACTATTCCTGCTTATTCAACTCTACTTTGGGAAGCACACTAAATTTTAATTAATTGAAATTTGTTTAGTTTCTTTGCATCTTCTGGGGTTGAAAAATTGTTTTCTTTTGCAAGATACATGTATCCTATACAGTGGCGGAATGTCTATCGGGAGGTGCTTACGTGCTCGAAGACACACACCTGAAACCCCAGGCGTACCATCTACCGGCGCTCCGTGAAGTTACATTATTTCTGGCTAGTGAACTAATCCTTTTTTCTAGTTCTTTTATCCAACCTCTTCTATGCTAGGGAGGATGTCCTAGTTTGAGGAGGAACTCTCCCTCATCATCGACTCCTTTCGAAGAATGCTTTACTGAGAGGCATGCTTGCCAGACGTCCCGGTGTCCCGGCCGGTTTGCTTCACGTCCCGGAAAAAAATTAAATTTGATTATAGATGACCAATAAATAATTAACTGTGATTTACTTTTTTATAGATCCATGTGTGACGGATTATTTAGAATAATCATTTATTTCACTGTCCTGTTGCAGTCGGAACACCCATGCCGATGATGTTATGTTAGCCAGCGCATCAAGATCAGACCCCCAACACCAATTAGAACGTTGGAAATACGGTCTGGCAAGATACGGGCTAAATTTAAACACAGAGAAGACCGAATATCTGGAATCAAGTGAGCCACCCACTGATAGTAGCTGGCGGATAAGGTCACTAAATTTAAATATCTGGGATCCCAAATAACATCGTCTGGGGACATGGCACCAGATACGCAGCCCCGAAAGGCAAGATCTACGAAACAGTCGTCAGGCCAGTAGCACTGTATGGCACCGAGTGCTGGCCCACAACAAGAAAGCAGGAACAGGCCTTGCATGTCATGGAGACGAAAATGTTGAGATGGTCGCTGGGCTCGACAAAATAAGGAATGAGAACATTCGGCGGAAGTTCGGCGTGGCTCCAATAAAGGAAAAGATGATCGAGGAGAGGCTAAGGTGGTATGGCCACATGACGCGCTCGTCCGAGTCATCGGTGTTGTAGACGACAACCTTCCTAAATCTGGAGGGCGTAAGAGCGAGAGGGCGTCCAAAAACAAGATGGCTGCAAACCCTGAACAACGATATGAGGCTGCTGCATCAACTAGCACCCGAGGACCTTCAGGACCGATGCAAATGGCGAAGGCTGTCCAGGGCCCAAACAGCAGACCCCGAAAGGGATAAATGCTAAGAAGAAGAAGAAGAAAAAGATTTATTTCACTGTACTGTATGAAAAGTCGAGTGATGGCCTGCTAATAAATAATACGATAATATATAATACGACCAAATACACATGTACTGTATTATAACTAATTTGACTACATCTGTTTTATATGTTAATAATATAAAATATACTCTTGGAGGGCTGAAGATGGCTTTGTTAATCATAGCCGAAACGTTCCAAATAAAGAGTGTTAACAAAAACAGATGCTTTTTATTATTGGCTGCATCCTCTTTTTGTATCATTAATCCAATAAACGATAAGTCGGTGACTTTTTGAATTTCCCGCCTCTTAACTGGAATGGCAGCACTGCTCCTGACAGCAGGAAACTATCAGCTGGGTCTTTTAGTTTTTGTTTGACATCCCTTAATAGCAGACTACCTCGTGATTTGAGAAAATGCGAAAAAGTGAATCCATGAATTGGAATACTAATTGTTCCCTCATCCGCCCTACTCTCCGGATTTAGCCCCGATTTCTCGTTTCCTGAAAAATGAGATTTGACTCCAACGATGATTTTGATACCCTCGGCAAATCTTATTTTTTGGATTGGATAAAAAAATTGGAGAAACGTTGGACAAAGTGTATAGAGCCCAAAGTTTGAAAAATAAAATTTATTATCCAAAAACCTGTGTTTCGTTCAAAAAGTCACGGACTCAGTGACCTGCCCTCGTATTGTTATTTGTCGTCTTGCCCCGCCACTCATAACCACGCGCGATGCGAGAGAATCTCCGCCGAAGGCGGGCTTTGCGACTAGTTATTATATATAGATTTAAATAATACCTCGCTAAACCCTATTTTGGCTTCTCTAGTGAACTCAATTAATCTTAAAGTGAGAATATGCCTGTCGGCATGCAGCTCTATGAAAATAGAGACATATGGGGAAGACACACAGAGAGAGGGAATTTGTTTTTATTCCATTTGATTAATTGCATTCAAGAAATAACATTTTTGTCGACACAAAAAGTCTGGTGAACACAAGAAAGTTGTGTGCTGGGAGACCAGTCAGTCAAGTAGAGAGATTTCTTAATAATTGTCTGAAACAAGGTTAAGGGGGCTCGGGAGCGAAGGGGTTACGCATGTTTTTCCCGCTAAGATGGCGTTGTGTGTCATTAAAAGTATGCCCAAAAACTCAAGTAATTCAAAAATTTGCCAAGAGATGTCAGAATGGTAGCTAATAATATTTAATGCATTTGGTTGATTTTCATTGATCTTTTAACAATAAATGTTATTATATATTATGTATCTTTTATAAAAGCATAAAAATATATAAATATAGGCAAATATAGGCTATCTAGATCGGCTGTTAGACTAGCCTGCCATCTATTGCAAGAATGCTGAACTAATTTGACAGTTGATTTTTAAATAAATCATCTAAGCTTATTTTAAAAATTTCTTAATTAATATGTGATTAATAATAACAATAAATTCATTTTTAAATTTAAAAAAAATTAAAGATTATTGGGACAGATTGTTTTTTTGTATTTGCTTGATAACAAAAAAATTAATTACGATAATTTTTGAATAAGTCATTAAACAAATTATAGCTCGATGTCCCAATAATCCCTTATGAATTTAATTCATTTAAAACAAAAAACCGCATTGAAAAATTCCTTATAATAGTCTAGTTTTTTTTTTTTTTTAAAGTACGTTTAGACGCCGCTCCTGAACCGTCGACGGGCGGCGAACAAAGTCAAATCAAGTTTTTTTTTTTGTTAATAAAATACAATTGTTGTTTTTATACGTTATAAATTAGAGCTTTAGAGAGAGAGAATCATCCTTTAAATCAACACAGCGCAGCTCAGCTCCTTGAAGGCTTTTGTTTATTCTGTTAATTAATCCGTCTGTCTAAATTAAGAAAATTGGAAAGTTTAAAATACAAAAACTGGTGTGTACATCACACGGGAAAAACTCGCAATTTGAACTTGAATGCAAAATGGCTCTCAAAAAGGTATTTGGGCAGCTTCGATTGGGCAAAATTAAAAACCGCTTCTAACAGATCACTCACTGAGTGGTTGAATAAACTTGGGGTAAAGAGATGATGAGAAAACTTACGTAACGTTGAAAGGGAAAGCAACGCAGAAGGAAGGAATCGCTTACCTGAAACAGACAAACAGAACAATCGAATTAGTATTACTTGTTGACGGAGTTTGCTTTTTAATCACACTGGTCACAAAAAATCTGATTAGTGAATCTTTCATTCTGAATTCAGATATGTAGTTAGAATTTTTCCATCAGGCACAGTTTTAGAGATATAGAGCAAAATAGATTTTGATAGAAAATGTGCTCTAAAACGGCTTTTATTTAGAATGTTCAAATTATTTTTAACGCCGACACCCCGTCAAATTATGCAGATATTTAGAATACATATAAATTTTAAGTTTCATCCCACTCGGAGGTCATTTAGACGTGCCGCAAACGGCTTAAAGTTTAGAAAAATCGAAATTTTCAAGATTTTTTTGCTTTGGTCACCCCTAATCGCCCCCCCCCCCTCACACCAACCCACCCTAATACAATTTTAGATATCCCTGAATGCAAAAAACATATATTTACGATATTCTATAGTTCTTTGGCTTTCTAAAAATCATTCATTCATAAAAATCTACTAATTATTAACGAAATTATTAACAAAAACGTCAGCAAAGAAAAAACACAAGTACACTCACTGGTCGAAAAAAATGGACTTCAATTGAATTAAAAAGCGAACCCTATCCAGAGAAGCAAAGATATCTTGAGATCGGGTCTAGAAATATCTTTTTTAAATATTATTTAAAAAAGTAGTTCCCGGGAACCTATTCTCAGAGAGGATACATTAGCTTCTCGTGGATAGCGTTCGCTTTTGAATTCAAAAGAAGTCCATTTTTTCGACCAGTGAGTGTACTTGTGTTTTTTCTTTGCTGACGTTTTTGTTCATAATTTCGTTAATAATTAACAGATTTTTATGAATGAATGATTTTTAGAAAGCCAAAGAACTATAGAATATCGTAAATATATGTTTTTTGCATTCAGGGATATCTAAAATTGTATTAGGGGTGACCAAAGCAAAAAAAAATTTTCGATTTTTCTAAACTTTAAGCCGTTTGCGGCACGTCTAAATGACCTCCGAGTGGGCTGAAACTTAAAATTTATATGTATTCTAACTATCTGCATAATTTGACGGGGTGTCGCGTTAAAAATAATTTGAACATTCTAAATAAAAGCCGTTTTAGAGCCCATTTTCTACTAAAATCTATTTTTCTCTATATCTCTAAAACTGTGCCTGATGGGGCAAAACTGAAATGATATTTGAATTCAGCATGAAAAATACTTCTAGAATTTCATATCTTTATTCTAAAAGTTCATTTTTGTCGACTAGTTCTATTTGTTCTTTTAGGCCTAATCGAGAAAATTGATTTGAATAAAATTAAGAAAGTCAAACTCTCTCATTTATTATAACGGGAAATGAATCTCTCTCTCTCTCTCTCTTGGTCCCAAACACTAAAAGCCTTTAGCATTTAGTTTTAGAGGTTAAATTGCAAATAAATCATCATCAAGGTTTAAAGCCAAATAGAAATTAAATCATCCTTTCGCTTCATGTTTATTTATTAGAGCCTAATGGCAACATCAGATTTACTTTAATACAGTACTAGCTGCACACCCCGCCTTTCTTTAAAAGAACACGATTGCGTATTATCCGCGTATTCGTAAATAAGGGTTTGCATCTTCTTTCTTCAGTTCCGGCCACGATTGTTATGCAGATCGTCACACATTTGTGTAGCCTGTAGGCTAGAGGACCTAGCCCACCAGGAGCACAAATTTGAATAATGATTGGTGCACCATAACGATCGTGGCGGCTTCTTGCACCGGAGATGATTCAAACGCTCTGGGATTTTGTAATATTTTTTTTTTTTTTTTAAAAAAACATTCACACTTTTTTTCTCATTCACACTCACACTCACACACACATTCACACTGTCTTTTCGGCAGCTCAGGCCATATAAGACATTTACGATAACCGTTATTTATGAATTTATATATATTAGGGTCCAGGCATTCTTATATAAGCCATTTGGTATCCAAATGCCTTATATAAAATCATCGGACTGCCTGGGGTCCGAACCCGCGACGTTTGGTATATGAGGTTAGCACGCTAACCTCTACACCACGCCTCGTGGGCGGGATTTTGTAATATTTACGGATAGCCTAACAACAATCAACAAATTATCTTTTTTCTGCCTCGAGTGTCTTTGGGTCTTGACGGCCATCGCGTTTAGGAGTCAATTGCACCGCCAATTGCACTGCCCAATTTAAGTATGACTTAAAAATAAGTATCAACAACATGGCAACGTTGTAAATTTTAGTAATATTCTGCTGATTTATCTTTTATTTAATAATATAAGACTTAAATGGTACTGTTATTTATTAATAGATATATATTTGGGGGTCCTGGCATCTTAATTCTCGCCATTTGGGTCTTGAAACATTATTTTATTTTCAATCAGAGAACGTGTTATCTTAGCAACGGGTGACAATGAAAGTGTGTTAAATTTCATACTTAACCCCCAAATATTTAAGCCCTCGATTTCGGGGGCTTAGCAATGACTTAAGCTAAAAAACAATATTGATAATATAAGGTAAAGGCACCAGTAATGGACCATGCACCAGTAATGGACCTTTTGGCAGAGATTTTGATAAAATAAGGATTAGGTATTTTTTGCAGCGTTGATTTTATATGTATATTCAAGTTACGTTATCTGGCTTCTTGTTCTTGCAGTTTGCGCATGCTCGCTTCATCACTTTATAATTTTATCGCATTTTATGTCCAGCGTTTTGCAAGACATACTATACATTGCTCTTTCCTAGTCATTTTGGTTAAGGATCGCTGGCTGTCTATATTAAAATATTAACCAACCACAAAATATTTAAAGGAAAGTTTATATATATATTTATTCTTAGAATAATAAACTAGGATAATAGTCGATATTTTACTATATAACCTTATCTTGAACAGTAGGGAGGGGGTGGTCCATTACTGGTATGTTAATCTTACAGATTATCTAGAAATGGACCGGGGCGGTCCATTTCTGAACTAATTAGAATTTTTTATTTTGTTTTATAATGTTAATTATGATGTTCTGGCAGCCAGTAAATTATGTAGACCTAATAGTTATAGTGCTAACTAACCGTATTTCAGTAGTAGACCCCATGGTCCACCATTAGTTTATGATATGGTCCACTAATAAAATGCAAAAATGAAATGGCCAAAATGAAAAAAATTAACTAAAAATAAAAGGCAAGATGATCAATATAACATGTCCAAAAATCTACTGGTTAAATATCTGAAAGATGGCTTAAAATTTGTAGAGGACAACATAGGCACAGATAAAATAAACTCATTTGTGCCAACATGCAGTCCATGGTCCGGAGATCGACATGACTTATCTTTATACTTATTTTGGAAGAAAACTAAAATAGAGCTAGATTCATCCACCAAGTCAGCACTGAAGAGAGAGAAACTGATGTACTCTTGGAAGAGCCGATATTCGAGGAAAGGCCTTCATGTGATGAGTTCACTGTTTCTGAGTCACTGATGCAAACTATTGAAGCATCAGAAAGAATACTTTCGGTAGTTTCAGGAATGCTTCCCCAGGAATATTTAAAGAATTTGAAAAAAAGCAAGATCTTGAACAGTTGAAGATAGAAAAAGCTACTGAAAGGAAACTAAAGAATAAAGAAAATTCAAGCGAAAAAGAGCTCTTGAAAAAAGTACATTTAAACAGATAATATATTTTATATACCTCTATATTTTTATCTAGAACATCTTCTATACTTATTTATAAAAAGAGAGAGTGAGTTTGTTTGTATGTAGGGGCTAAGCTCAGAATTTACTATTTTTTTCCAAAGCTTTGGGGGGGGGGCACATGCCTCCTAGCCCCCCCCCCTCCTGTCAAACTACGTCCCTGACTTTATTATCCCGTTTTATTCCATTTATCCCCATAGTCATTTAATCTAACAAGTTAAATGGCTAAATTAAAATTAATTGATGAGGGTCCACTACTGGCGCTGAACATGGTCTATTAATAGATTTTAGACGGTCCACTACTAGCTCCAACGAATTAAGATGGTTTTATATTTATTTATTTAAAATGGAAAACTTTATAAAAGTGTATCTTATATATTCTTAATAAAGAAATATCAGTGAATAATTTAAGCCTTCCACCAGCAGTTTCTTTATTAAAATAAAAATTCTGTGCTGAAAATTAATAAAAATTTTTCTTAAATGGTCCACTACTGGTGCCTTTACCTTAATATTAATTAACTGATAATAATACATTTTTTGGATTCGATTTAGATTTTTCTTATAAAAAACATGAACAATATGAACTATATTTTCGAGGATGATCTATATTATTTGTATATACGAGTATATTAGCTGTGGGTCTGTCCCTCCATCCGTCCGTCTGACCAACTTCCAGTTGGAATTTTGGAACGAAATTGTGCAGTCTTATAGAGCAGTGTTTTTTAAACTTTTTAAATTTACAAGTTGAAAAATTCTAGCGTCCCCTTGGTCCATAGACAGACAAAAAGTTTGTAAATCGCAAATCTTAATCAAACCACTATGTAAATTACATGATTTTCTCTATTTTGGTATGGGTACATGAAGTAATATCTAATTGTATGAATATATATTGTTGAATAACGGTTATCGTAAAAGTCTTAAGTGGCCTAAGTTGCCGAAAAGACTGTGTGTATGTGTGTGTGTGAATGGGAAAAAAGTGTGAGTGTTTAAAAAAAAAAAATTTCTTTTCATAATTAAGAAAAAGAAGAGAGTCCGCCGCAGGCGAGCCCGAGCCAGCTGGCGGGGGGTCCAGGGGTCCTTCCCCCCCCCCCCTGGGTAGACGCGCCGCCCGCCGAAGGCAAAATATCTCAAGAACAAAAAGAACTAAGAGATTTTTTTTTTAAGTCTTTTTCGGCATCTAAGGCCATTTAGACTCTCCATCCCTATTTATTTCAAATGATTTCTAGTCAAATCAAATGAAATAAATTTTTCTCGCCTGGGACGGGAAGCGAACCCGGGACTCTGGTGCGAGAGGCTAATGTGTTCTCACTGAGCCACGGCTCCCGGGCAAACTAAGAGATTGAAATTTTATATTTAAGTTAGGCACCCCCTGGCACTTGACACGAAACTTGTGAACAAAATCGGCCAGAAACTTTACTGATGTACTTTTTCAGTTTTTTTTTTTTCGATTTTCTCTAAATTCGATTTTGAAAAAATTCATAAATCAATTATTTTTTAGATGCTCTTTAAAATGTATATTCTCATTTTGCCATTGAAATCTTCTGAAGACAACTTTACTCTTGTACTCCATAGAGGAGATAGGAGAAATGGTTGCCATGGTAACAAAATATAAATATTTTCCCATACTTGAATTCTTAACATATCGGCGGGAAACTAAATGTGTCGACACAAAAAATCTGGTGGGACCAGTCACACCAGATGTTTTCATTGTATGTACAATAACCCAATATGTATGTTTCAGGCCTGAAGATGGTTCTTTTCAGTACCGAAACTGTGAGAATGTGCACACAACAGTTGTCTGGCTTCCTGTTTAATAAAGTATACTACTTTGCATAGGCGTAGCCAGAAATTTTCGATGGGGGGGGTTCAGGATGATTTCTCCCCTTCCCCCCCCTCTCCGACCAATAGGGCAGTATAAGGCGTCTAATGAAATATATGACTAGCCAATCCGCCCTCCTGGACCCCCTTAGGATCGGCTCGGGCCCGCCCTTTCTTAATTAAGTACCCTCATTCATCTCGTTTCACACAATAAAAAATGCAACCCTAACATGTTAAAGAATTTTATATATATCCCTTTAATAGCGGAGTTTCTGCCTGTTTTGTTTCTCTTGATCCGAGTTCTATCTCAAAAGTTGTCAGATCTCTTTAAAAAAAAAAAAAATAAAAAATTTAATTATATAATAATTTTTATTATTTTTCATTTGAGGGATTTAATCAATTTTAGCAGGCTTTAATTTTTTATAAAGCAAGACAAAAATCAATTCTTTTCAATGGGAAAATTCTGAATTTTTTGCGTTTCCTTTAATAAAATTATTTTATTTTTTTTTTTTTAACTAGAGAAAATTATTATATTTTTTTACTTTCTCTTACCCTATATATGAAATATATAGAGAGAGAAAGTATTGTTTGTATTATAGAGCTTAAATATCTAGTCATGGCTTGGGTCCAATGGGGGGGGTTTGAACCCCCAAATCCCCCCCCCGTGCCCCCCGGGTTTGGCGTAGTAAGTAGCGCGCCTACCTCCTATACCAAACGTCGCGGGTTCGGACCCAGGCAGTCCGATGATTTTATTTAAGCCATTTGGATACCAGATGGCTTAAATAGAAATGCCTGACCCCACAATAGATATATTCTCTACAACGGTTATCGTCAAAGTCTTATATGGCCTAAGTTGCCGAAAAGACTGTATGAATGTGTGTGTGAGTGTGAGTGTGAATGAGAAAAAAGTGTGAATGTTTTTTTATAAAAAAAAAAATCCCCCCCCCCGTGGCTACGCCTATGCTACTTTGTAAGACCCATGATTAAGGAAAAGCGCGAGGGCCGAAACCAACTGGCAGGCGTCGAAGGCGGTAGTTTAATACCAACTAAATAAAAATGCAATTTTCCCTTAGCGACGAGGGGAAGTTTTATTAAAAGTCCTTTTGTTATCTCTTGCTTCTTTTTTGTATTGTCCCCCTCTAATGGGGGTCATTATGTGTCCAAGAAGAGTTCATTCAGGCAGCCAACTATACAGACAATAAAGAGCAGAAGTTTTTTTTTTTTTTTTTGTTTTCAATTAAAAAAAGCTTTTCTCTCCAACTCGTTATTAATAATTAAATGTGAATCGTTTTTTTTTTTTTTTTTTTTTTCTCGGCCAAGTGTTATTATTTATTATTTCAACGCCCCAACGGACACAATCAAAGTGTTAAATTTAATCAAATTTTTAATTGGACATTGAAGGCAAGCGCTTTTATTTTCTCTTACTTGCGTATAAATGACGTTTGAGGATTGCCAGTCAATCAAAGGCTAGGCCCTGGCGGGCGGCGTCTCGGGATATGACTCACAGGTCTCCAAATTAAATATGTATTTTAAATAATTTTGCACCCTAACCCTGAAAATCTATTATATATAAATTAGCGGAGTGTCCGCCTGTCTGTCGGTTTGACCCACTACCCGTTGAAATTTTGCAGTCTTGTAGAGGATGTTATGTTGAGTCCAGAAAAAATAATCGGGTCCTGAAATTCCTATAACTTTTTGTGTTATTAATTCCTAAAGTTACGATTTCTCCCATAGGAAATGTATAGTGAAATATTTATTTATTCTTTGCATTTATATATTCTATGAATGTAAACAAATATTCACGCAGGCACTGGATTGGAATACGTAGTAATAATAATTTTCTTTTACTAGACTATAATTTTATACTGTTTTTTTTTTTTTTGTAAACTATATATTTTTGCAATAGGTTTTTATTGTACTTATCTTCTTCTTCTTGCTACGGCTTCTCCTTCAGAAGTTTGCCGATCAGTATGGCTATCTTCACCCTTGAAACCGCAGCCCGGAACAACTCCGCCGACGACAGACCAAACCACTCCCTCAAATTTCTAAGCCAAGAGATTCTTCTTCTCCCTGGCCCTCTCCTTCCTTGGATCTTCCCCTGCATTATTAACTGAAGAAGATGGTATCTGGTCCCCCGGCAGACATGACCCAAGTACTGCAGCTTCCTTCTTTTTACGGAGTCAAGAACCTCCTTTTCTTTCTTCATTCTCCTCAGGATTTCTTCATTTGTCACTTTATCGAGCCAGGAGACTCGAAGCATACGCCTATAGCACCACATTTCAAAGGCTTCAATCCTTTTTGTTGTTTCTTGAGTCAGGGTCCAAGCTTCAACGCCATATAATAGAGTATGCAGAACATAACAACGGAGTAATCTTATCCTTAGTTCTAATTTCAAGTACTTGGATGTTAGCAAAGTACGCATTCTTCCAAAAGCTGTTCGCGCCTGTTCAATATCTCTTTGCGCCCCCCTTCTACGTTAAGCCAGGTGCCTAGGTATTTATAGGACCCGACGTTTTCTACCAGTTTATTACCCACGCGCAGCACAGTTGGAGTAGGACTGGGCCTCCTTGAGATGACAAGTGTTTTGGTTTTGGAAGTATTAATTTGTAGACCATATTCCTCACTGACTCTATTTACCACATTCATCATTCTTTCAAGATCTTATACTGTACATTGTATATTGTACTTATATTGTTGTATTATTGTATTTAATTTTTTTTTTTTTTTTGTTATACAAATTTTGTAAAAATATTTTGTAACGACTTTTAGCCCAATGGTGGTAAGCCAAAGGGGCAGAATAAAAAAAAAAAAAAAAAAAAAAAAAGAAAATAATTTTCTTGCCCTCGGGGCTTGGCGTAGAGTTTAGCGTGCTAACCTCGTATACCAAAAGTCGCGGGTTCGGACCCCAGGCAGTCCCCGATCATTTTATTTAAGCCAATTGGATACCAAATGGCTTAAATAAGAATGCCTGGACCCCAAATAAATATCTATTATATAAATACGAGTATCGTTTAAAGTCTTAAATGGCCTAAGTTGCCGAAAAGACTGTGTGAATGAGTGTGTGAGTGTGAGTGTGAATGAGAAAAAAGTGTGAATGTTTAAAAAGAAAGAAGAATAGTCGAGGGTCCGCCAAGGGGGGCCCGAGCCAGCTGGAGGGGCGAAGCCTGGCTGGCTAGACGCGCCGCCCGCTTTCGGCGGGCTGTACAAAATAAAAACCATAGAATCTTCAAATGTTGAGATTACTTCTCTCTATAAAGCAGATGATGGGCTGGTTTTTGAAAGAAAAAAAACAAAAACTTGGTATGTTTTTTCTATATAAAATTGTTATGCTATTTCATATTTCAACATATATACATGTTAAAAAAATTTTATAAAAAAATATGTGTAATCTAAATCCTGTGGCAAAACTCACCTCATGTAAGCACAATGTATGTATAATAATTGATGTGTCTTTCGAAATTCTTTCCAGGCCTTGAAGATGGTTTTTTCAAAAAACCGAAACCAAATATCAGCGCTATTGGTCGGCCATACTTGGGTTTTCTAATAAAAAAGAAAAAACATACCAAGTTTTTGTTTTTTTCTTTTAAAAACCAGCCCATCATCTGCTTTATAGAGACAAGTAATCTCAACATTTGAAGATTCTATTAATATTCTTGTCTAGTTTCGCAACAACAATAAAAACCATATTTTGAATACAATTATCAATTTGATTCTAATAGAGAGCAGGTAGAGCCTTTATATAGTATAAGTGTATTTTTTATGGCTGGTGGAATTTGAATCAGCAATGAAAGTTGGAAGAAAACGCAGCAAGAATTTTTTCTTTAAAAATATATTTTAACAGCTGACGTTTTGGCTTTGATCAAAACCATCTTCGGAGCTATAAACAATTTCTTTTATAAATATGCTATAGTTTTACAATCATTTTTACAGAATGAAATCATTCCTGTCTGTTTGTGGTCATTATGTGCAAATATTTGTTCGAATTGTATTTGGTATCATTTTTGGATATAACATTAGAAAAATGTCTTTAGTACAAAAAAATGGACTTAAATGGATTCTGGAAACTCCATGAAAATCTGCCCAGTAGTTTCGGAGTCTATGCGTTACAGGCAGACAGACAAAATTTGTCTTTGATAAAAGGGCGTTTGCCTCTGATTTTTATAAAATTTTATATTATTCTAAATAAAATATTTCAAAATATATCTACGAGTATAGAAACTGTACAAAATTAAACAATTAATTAAATTAAGTTGAATTGCAAGATCTCTCACTTGATGAGCATCATCACGCATAGCTGCCTTATGCAAATAATATATATTTCTTTGACATTTATTGGGCCCTGAAGATGGCCTCTATCGAGACCGAAACGTCGGCCCAATAAAAATATTTGAAGAAAGAAATCTGGCTGCC
Source organism: Euborellia annulipes (assembly GCA_023213315.1). Taxonomy (NCBI): domain Eukaryota; kingdom Metazoa; phylum Arthropoda; class Insecta; order Dermaptera; family Anisolabididae; genus Euborellia; species Euborellia annulipes. Next base: position 1,424 of record JAKCPI010018045.1, on the reverse strand, counting down.
AGTCTCTGCTCCTGCAACCCCTCCTTAATAAATTTAACTTTTGGCCAAATTTGAGTATTTGTAAGTAAATTTTAAGAAAAAATCTGGTGTGACTGGCGCACAGCACACAACTTTCTCTTACCTTCGGTAATCGAAAGTTGTGCACTGTGCTTGTCACACCAGATTTTTCGTGTCGAAATATATTTAGTTCCCGACAGTATGGTACATTTGATTTCAGATGTAAAATTTATAAGCATGGGAAAATATTTATATTTTGTTACCATGGCAACCATTTTTCCTATCTTTCCTATGAAACACAAGAGTAAAGTGGTCTTCAGAAGATTTCAATCGCAAAACGAGAATATACATTTTAAAGAGCATCTAAAAATAATTGATTTTTGAATTTTAAAAAAAATCGTTGGAGCAAATTTTGAGAAAATCGAAAAAAACTGAAAAAGTACATCAGTAAAGTACTAGTACTCTTTGGCCGATTTTGATTAAAAGCTTATTTTTCCGGTCCCGGGGGTGTTTAACTTAAATATAAAATTTCAACCTCGTAGCTCAATTCCTTCATCCTTAAAATTGAACACACACCCACCCACCCACAGACAGACCATGTCGCGAAAACCACTTTTTACTTTCTCTTACCTATGTATATATGTAATATATATATAGAGAGAAAGTATTGGATTCATGTCAAAAATTCGATGTCGAGATTTTGATGGATCTTCACGTTTTGAGGTCCCCTGAATCCAAAAAAGTGGTTTTCGCGACATGGTCTGTCTGTGTGTGTGTGTGTGTGTGTGTGTGTGTCTGTGTGTCTGTGTGTCTGTGAACAAAATATCTCAAGAACGAAAAGAGCTAGGAAGTTGAAATTTTATATTTAAGTTAGGCACCCCCATGGGACGTGACACGAAGCTTTTGAACAAAATCGACCAAAGAGTACTAGCACTTTACTGATGCACTTTTTCAGTTTTTTTTCGATTTTCTCAAAATTTGCTCCAACGATTTTTTTTAAAATTCAAAAAATCAATTATTTTTTAGATTCTCTATAAAATGTATATTCTCATTTTGCGATTGAAATCTTCTGAAGACCACTTTACTCTTGTACTCCATAGAAAAGAGGAGAAATGGTTGCCATGGTATCAAAATATAAATATTTTCCCATACTTATAAATTTTACATCTTGAATTCAATTGTACCCTACTGTCGGAAACTAAATACATGTCGACACAAAAAATCTGGTGTGACAAGCACAGTACACAACTTTCGATTACCGAAGGTAAGAGAAAGTTGTGTGCTGTGCGCCAGTCACCAGATTTTTTGGATTCAGGGGACCTCAAAACGTGAAGATCCATCAAAATCTCGACATCGAATTTTTGACATGAATCCAATACTTTCTCTCTCTATATATATTACATATATACATAGGTAAGAGAAAGTAA
>JAKCPI010018044.1:0-10766 GCA_023213315.1 Euborellia annulipes | reverse complement strand
TGGATCGTTTGTGACTTTAGATTTGTATAGTATATTATAACTATTGTATATTATTACCCTGTTCTTCTCTCTCTAAAGAAGAATGAAACCTCTCTAAGTTGTCCCTCGGTAGAATTTCTTGCTTGTTCAATGAAGTCTTCTTAAAACCATCAACTTAATTAAAATTTTCAAAAATCTTCAAAAATTGACTTAATTTTTATTTTATTTTAGCCTATAACAAGAATATATTATCCCTTGTCATTTATATTAAATGCAACAGAGTCTACTTTTTAATAACTCATTTATTAGTTAATTAATTAAAAAACAATCCAATAAAATCATATGTCGGAAGAAGATGATAATTTATGAAGATAGAGAGATGATACTATCTGATGATGATCGTTGGTTGGTGTTGTTAGTTTTTGCTCTTTGATGCTTTGCGCTCTCTGCCTAGAGAGCAAACATTTTCCCTTCTATCTCTTACGCACACACGCAAGACAGTAGCTGCTAGTGTCATAAAACTCGTCCTGTAGGCAGGCGCGTGCTACGACTACAACGACGACGACGACCAGTTTGCAAATGATCTCCTCTCTTTCTCTATCTCTCTCTAAGAACAAAAAAAAAAAAAAAAAAAAAAAATTTGCGCCCCATTCAACAACCAATAAGAATTTAATACTAAAATGGCATCAGAATGAAATTCCATCATAAAAAAAGATGATGCTAAATTTCAGCAGATTTTAATTAAATGTTAGGTGATAAATTTCCAAATATTTCGGAGACCTAATAGCACTCCTTCTTCAGTGGATCTCACCTCTCTCAGGGAGTGCCTAATAGCACTAATTACTCAGTGAAATTCAACTCTCTGAGGAAGAAGTGCTATTTCGTCTCCGAAATATTAGGAAATTCACATTTAATAAAAATTAGCGTCTTCTTTTTTTCAAAGTAAGGTAACTTCAGCAACATCATTTAAGGATAATATTTAAATAAAAAAAAAGTATAGATTGAAGATAAATGAGAGAATTGTAATCCGAAAACTCCTCTACTACGCTGATTTTTCGGCAAGGGTATAAAAACAAAACAAAGTTTTTATTTTTCCAATTGAGTTTTATTCCTGATATTTGGAAGGCACAAAGGCTCTTTCTTCTTCTTCAGAGGAAGCTCATTTTACACTCAGTTAATATTTCAATAGCAGCCAAGGATTTTTCGCATCATGAAAGTCATTTGATCTCTAGTGAGCATTCTGTCTCTGAAGAATAGCCTTCGAAATATCATACCAAAAACTCATTTGGAAAAATAAAAACTTTGGTTTTTTCCTTCCTACGCCCTTTCCGAAAAATCAGCGTGGTAGAGGAGTTTTCGGATTAAAGCTATTGCTAGGTCCAGAATGATAAATTCTTTTGATATTCACTTCTCTTTGTTTATTAGAAAAAAAAAAAAAAAATAAATTTTTAAGAACTCTAACACTCTACTACGGTCCAGCCAGTTTTTATTCTTAAGTCAGTGTACCATTGCAAGGAAAATTTTTGCTGAAGTCTTATCCGCCATGCCGTGCCTCTTGCTCCTGGGCGTAACTAGAGAATTTGGCTGGGAGGGGCCATGGGACCCCCCATCCTCGCTGGGGGGGGGCATGGGACCAGCTATCCTCCGGTGGGCCTGGAAAGCCCCATTTTTTTCTCAATTTTTCTTGGGGCAAGGAGCTTTCTGGGGAGGAGGGGCACGAGCCTTCTGGGGGGGGGGGGGCAGGCACCACCTAGTTACGCCCATGCTCATGCTTGACTTTTTCGAGTTTAATATTGAATATCTTCTTAATATCCATATTTTGCTTAATAAAAGAAGATAAATTTTCACTTCGGTCTTGCGTTCTTAAGAGCACTTTTTTTTTCTTAATTATTTATTAATAATTACAAAATTTTATAGGAATTATTTAATTTGATAATTATTTCTTTAGGCCAAAAATCTGTGAACCAGTCTGCGACATTTTTGTTCATATTGTTCTTTTAGAAAAATTGGTGGGCGAAATTTGACTACAGAAGAAATTTATCTCTCTCATAGCTTGTTAAATTATTTTTCTCAACTAATCGACTAATCTAAATATTTATAATAAAATAAATTTATAGTGGTCCGGCATATATAACTACCGGTCCGTCACTTAAAAAGTTTGTTTTAGACTATAATTCAAAGTTCAGAGTAGGGATAATTTGTCGTCAAATGATTCGATTAACCGGTGGCTGCGTTCGTCAAAATAAATGTCAACTGGGGTCTGAACAAACAAGTCCATTGAATTAATTGGCGGTCTCTTTTTTTTCTTCTCTTCTCGAGTGGCGATTTATCTTAGAACAAACAAATAAACAACCAATCAATTTATCGCTACAACCTTAATGAGATTCTTTATTAACAAATCTCCAAACTAAAGGATTACGTTCATTTAGATATCAGCTTATCACACTCTATTACTGATCATTTTTTTTGACCAGAAATGTCAAACTAAAGAAATGTGTGGGATAAATTTTACATTATCATAATGAAGTGAAACTTCATCCTCTAAGTGTCTCCTACACTCCGGTTGAGCTAATGGGGTTACGTATGCAGAAATTTGAATTTTCGCGTCTTCCGGGAACAAAAAACAGACAACTATTGCCGCGGCTATCATATTTAACCAGTTAATAAATCAAAAATTCAATTGGTACTACTCATTGAAAAATTTGATAAATTTCCTATTGTGAATTTGAATTTTGCGTTTTAAGTTTCTTTTAATGTGTAGTTTGAATACATGGCGTTTTTTCTTTTTATTCAAACACAACTGATGTTTTATGAGTTTTAGTAAAAGAATATAAAAAAAAGTAAAAATACGCTCATCTAAAATGATTAGGTATTCAAATTAAATGGGAGTTACATCTCTACTACTGGAATATTTCAAAAACGGGGATATTAAATTTCAAAAAAAAAAAAAAAAAAAAATTCTGTCTCTTTTTCTCTTCTTTTTATTTATTATGAGCTTAAGTATTTTATAAACAAATAACTTCATTTTAAAAGAAACACCTTGAAATTAAACATTCTGTATGTTTGATAAGCTTCATGGAGAGGACGAGGGGAGTCTTGTTTTATTTCATCAAATTTAACTTCTTAAGATGACATGACTAATATAGCCTGTTAAACAATCTATTAATATTTTGAGCGTTTTAAAAAGAACTTTAAACTTTAGACTCTTATTGAAATAAATAGAGACTGGGTCTCCCAAATGGTCTTGAACGAGTAAGTTCAATCAAACAAATAATATTTTTTAATGCCCAAAGTGGTAAAGTTACTTTTAAGGCAACACTTCCGAAGGCTAAGCATTTAGGTTGCCGAAGCTCAAGGCTCACTCTCGAGCACATCAGGCATTTGTGATGTGGACTGTAAAACTTATGTTTATTAGTAGTGATGGTATATACTCTTCTAACAAAGTTCTACTTTTTTTATTTATCGAATTGTGAAATGAATTGCTGTAAATTTTGTAGCTAAATATTTTTCGAGATCTATATATTTGAATAAGATAATAGTATTCAAAATACCTCGATTCGGACTTAACTAGTCATAGATTTATTTAACAAGATTGTGAGTGTTTTTTATTGATGAGGCCAAACATCCCATGCCCCCGGAATCGAACCCAGGACCTCCGCCTTTCCGGTGGCCTGGTGCAATGGATAGCACGCCTATGCCCCAGAAAGGCGGAGATCCTGGGTTCGATTCCCATGGGATGTTTGGCCTCATCAATAAAAAACACAGTTTTGTTAAGTAAATGCAGTTTTTAATTGTTATTTATATTTGACAAAATTAATTTTCGATACGTTTTCTTATTAGATAAATTTCACTTGAAAAAAATCAAAGGCAGCACGTCATTTTTCAAACTAATAAAGAAATTCTTATATATATTGTATTCCAAGTTCTGAAGAAAGTCCCGATTCGAGACCGAAACGCCTATTGGAAAATTATTCTTCTCTAAATACCTGTTATATTATTTATTTTGTTTTCAAATTTATTTATAAAAATTATTTGAACAATAGTTTTATACAATTTTTCTTTTCACTTCTAAATAAGGAGAATTTTTATTTTTTGCGTCGTTTAATAAAACTTTCTTTAGTTCCTGATCGTTTGAATAAATATAAAAAAACGATAAATAATAATAACAATAAATTTAATTTTATTATTATATCCTTACTATTAAAAAAAGAAATTTAAATCAGAAAGAGACAGAAAAATCATAATTAAAAGTGACAAATGCAGATTTCGTAATCTAACTAACTAGTCAATAATGATAGACATGTAAAGTACAACAATAATTGGTTTTCTAGGATCTACTTTCTATTAGAAAATGAATAAATAATTAAATAAATAAACAGATAATCAATTTTCATCATTCTAATCTGACTTGGGAATCTTTTTCTAGAATTAATTTTTATAATAAGATAAATCAATGTTGATTACAATCATCGAATAGAGTGAGTAGTGATATTTTTTTTTTTTTTTTTCTTAAAGCGATTATACATCACAAACGTAATAATCATCTCATTCAGGGACGTAGATGTGAAGGAGGGGGGGGGGAGGGTCAGAGTTGGCAAAGTTGGGTCAAATTAAATGGCAAAATAAGATCTATTTTTCACTTAAAAAAGTTTGAACAATTAAAAATTTTTGTCAAATTCTATTTGCATTTTTAACAAAAAATATTCTTAATTACAGAATACAAAATTTTTTATCAAAATTTTGTTGGCATTTTTAAATATCTCTCCTTTCATCCCCCTCCCCCTTCTTCCTAAAACAATAAATTAAATTTATTTATGAATTTTTATTAAAAAAAAAATCTTTTAAAACTTAAACGGCATACGAATGTCACGAATTTTAAATACAAAGCAATTACACATTTTTTTTTTTATTTAATTTCTTAATTATTTGACTGGTGAGGATGATTGGGACCCCATAGCTCTCTGTTCTGGAATACTCCATGAATGCAATCCGCTTGATCTAGAAAAAAAATTTACCATCTTTTAATAGAACTATAGAAAACTTAGGCTCAAATCTAAGACCAAATATAATTTGGAATATAAACAATTATTGATTAGAGATTCTTTCAGCAATAAATAGGCTTCTTTTTTAATTAAATTTTTTATTTCACTTTGAGATGAACGTGTCAAGACCAAAAATAAAGAAATTAATTTAATTTTTTAGCTCTTTTTATTAATTTACTCTATACGCTAACGTTTCACTCTTGGTAAAGACCATCATCCTCAGAACTTAAAAGCTATCAGTGTAAAAAAACAATTCCATTTATATTGTATTATTATTGAACATTTAATATAAATAAGAACACTTTATATTCTCACCCTTATAAATATTGTATATAGGACTATCTCAATATATAAATATTCATATCATTAATTAATTATAAATGGAATTAATTATGTATTTTTATGTTGACAGCCCTAAAACTGTGAAGATGGTCTTTAAGAAAATAAATAAAAATTGACAAAACCATTGAGATGTGACTGTAGACTTTAATTAAAATACAAAAAATACAGCAGCCAAGAGATTTAATAAAAAACTTTTATTGAATTTTTGAATAATCGCGTTTCGTCGCTTACCCACCTTCTTCTGGATCTTTGATTATACCGTTTATTTTTTAAGGTCGAGATTAGTGACCGAAATGTCGACAATTAAAAATTAAATGAAAGTTATTTAATACTCCTAACAGGCTGTGTCTTCCCGATCCTAATAAAAATTCTTCTCATCCTCTGCATCCTGTAGTTTATCTATTTAATCGGCATCGAAGGCTTTTTTTTTAAAGTTTTTTTCGGCCCTAAAGGCCATTTAACCCCCCCCCATTTTTTTTTAAAAATGTTTTGTAGAAAAAAAAAAAAAAAAAAATTTTTCTCTTTGGAGAGGGGAAGAGAACCCGGGACTGGCATCGAAGGCTATTTAAATCACCTTCTTATTTATTCAAATTAAATGGATAAATTTTAAAGTGATCCTTATTTAATTATATTCATTATTAAAGAAGATATATTAACTGGAACTGATAGTCTTGTATTTGAAAATCAACACCAATTCAAATAAACCTCCATTATACAATTATTTATTTATTTATGTAGAAGAAAGAAAGGAGAGGAAGAGAGACCTCCCATCTCATCGTTTTCATGGCTTGTTTGCTCCTCCGCAAATCGGAATCAATAAATAATCTAAATATAAATGCCACACCAGAGACCGTAATTCGAGTCACCACACAGCAATAGAAATTGATTGTTATTAGTGGAATTTAAGGATATATAAATAAAGAGACCAGTAGCCAATAATATTTATGTAAATTTAAAATAAAACGTGAACAGGAAGAAAGAAGAGAATATAAATATGTGACTATTCATTTAATTTAATATCCATTCTAGTAATTGGCTACAAAACGATAACGTAGAACTTGTTTAAAAAAAAAAAACCACCGTGTACTGAAATTACACACTAGGGAGTTGAAACTTCTAAGCAAAATTCATATTCAAAAGAGTTAAGAAATTGGTTCAAATAATTTTTCATTGTCTTGCCGATTTTTTTCTTGTTCTATTTGAAAACCTTTTAGCATTGAAGGGAATGCAGCGTTTCGTAACGCTTTGAATCTCTTTTTTCTACTTAAAAAGAAATTTTACTTCAAAAATTGTTCTCTTTTTTGTAATCAAAATTTTATAAACCGAGATTAAAATAAAGATTACAATTCAAGGGTAAAAATCTTCAAATAAATTTTTTTACATGATTTCATTTCTCAACCTTTAATTATGTACAACAAAGAAACAGGAAAAAAACTCTCTCTTTTGACATGATTTATTATCCCAACATCATCATCATCATCATCATAATCATCATCGTCATGTTACTTCTAAATAAATTCTATCGGCAACAAAATTCTGATTAATTTTTTGATGACATCCACAAACTGATCTAAACACAACAACAACCACTGACATGTCTATCAATTTTATCACTTATTGTATGATAATTAGTTTTTATTTTTTTTTTTTTTTTACTGATATTTTGATTTTATTTAAATGCAAATAGAATTATAAAAGACTATAGACAGAGCCCTAAAGTATTCTGAATAAAATTATAAAATAATTAATTAAATTTCTTATTTTGAGGTGAGGTTAGTTGGTCATTCTTTTGAAAAATCTAACTGACAAATTGATCTTCCACATATCTTCAATTTTCTAATTCTTGTTGGATAATTGTTTAAAAGAGGGAGAGCAAGCAGGGTGACATTCTCAACCCACTCTCCTAAAAAATTCGAAAAACCAATTCAAATTTATAATCCCATTGAGATATTTGTTAATTCTTTAGGAGATGAGACTTTGAGCAACGAAAATTAAATAATTAAGAAATGGTGGCTGTGATGATAACGTTGAGAGGAAGGGCAAAGGCAGCCAAAAAGAAATTCTGAATGCTACAACATTTTTCCGGAGGCGTTTCGGTGTACTATGGACCTCTAATAAATCCACCGAATCGTCTCCGGACAATTTTCCGAATTTATAATTATATAATACTCTAGAACAGCGTTTTTCAAACTGTGAGGCGCACCTCCCTAGGGAGGCGCTGACTAGTCTTAGGGGAGGCGCAAATATTGGCCAATTTCTAAATGACTGCAGAAGTTTTATAAATAAACAATATTATAGTTTGTATCAATTAATTTTTTGCAATAAAAATTTTTGTATTTGTATTATTTTATAAAGGGGGGAGGGAGGCGTTATACGATTAAATATTTTTAAGAGAGACGTGGTCACATAAAGTTTGGAAACCACTGCTCGAGAATTATTAAATTTATTACCGACCCCCTTAGAGGCAAAAAAATTCCAGTTGTATTTTTATTCAATTTCCAGCCCAAAAGAAATTATTCTGAATGCTACAACAATTTCCCGGAGGCGTTTTGGTGCATTTATTTATTTATTTATTTATTTATATGTGTACAAATTCTCTTAACAGATTTAATGTTCCATTTACAAAGAGAATAGGAGAGGAATGGAAGGAGATGCAGGGATCCTGCGCCTCTCATCCTTGAGCAATGGCCCTAACGAAAACATTTCTATTTTTTTCAAAGAAGTCCACACCGACCTCATTAGCGACCTCGTTGCCGAGTCTCAGAATTGTTGAGATCGGCGAACGGACTCCCAAATTTGTTCTGGAAAAATTTACACTGAAAAGAGGACCATACCTCCGCGAATATGCAGGCACAACTAACCCTATCTCCCCCAACATATTGATGTCATCAATATGACCATTCAGAATCCCGTGGAGATAGAGGAGGGAATTTTTCCTCCTTCTCTCCGCGAGTGACTCAAGTTGGTATAGAGTCAAAAGATGGTCATACCTGACATCATATGTGTAGAACCCAAATGCCCTGGAGAATAAGAACCTGAGGAACCTCTTCTGAATTTTCTCAATTGAGTCACTAAATGCCTCGGAGTGACCACTCCAAATGAGACAACCATACTCAATAACACTCCTCACCAGGGACGTATACAGGGTTTTAAGTGCATCCTGGTCTTTAATATATAGAGAGACTCTTCTAATTAATCCAAGTCTCTTAAGACATGTATTTTTGGTCACCTCAAAATGTTTCCTGAATCTCAATTCTGAATCAAGGTAGATTCCTAAGTCCCTCACCTCGCTCACCCTAAGGAGGGGACAGCCATTGATCTCATAATCAAAAGAGATACCCACCCTTCTCCTGGTAAATGAGATTGTTTGACACTTAGATATATTCAAATCAAGCCTATTAGAAGTGCACCACGAGACAAGGTTGTTAATATCTTCCTGTAATTCTAGACAATCACTATCGCCATTAATAATCCTAAATATTTTAATATCGTCTGCAAATAGGAGACATTGAGAATTTGTAAGGCAAGTGACAACATCGTTGATAAAGATGGTAAATAGCAGTGGGCCCAGATTGGAGCCCTGAGGAACCCCTGATGGAGGAGAAAATTGTTTTTCAGAGAGGACCCCATCGTAGACTACAACCAACTTCCTATTTTCAAGATAGCTTTTGAAAAGGTTTAGCAGCGGAATAGAGAAGCCATGTCGACGCAATTTTAACAATAATATATTGTGATTGACACGATCAAAGGCTTTAGAGAGATCGGTATATACTACATCGACCTGACCTCCTCCATCCACCGCATTTATAAGTCTAGTAATAAAATTCATCATATTAGTTGTCACTGATCTTTTAGCCCAAAATCCATGTTGAGAAGGTGTAATGTACTTTGACATATATGACCTAACATGAATATCCAAAATTTGTTCAAAAATCTTAGAAATAGCAGATAGTATGCATATTGGTCTATAATTCTCAATTTTCCCCCTATCACCCTTTTTCAATATTGGGATAACTTTCGCTATCTTCCATTGAATCGGGAATGTTTCACAGGACAGAGAAAGATTAAATATAAACAACAAAGGTTCTATTAGAATTTCACAGCACCCCTTATATATAAATGCAGGAATACTGTCAGGACCAGCTTTCTTGGGTTTTAATTTTTTAATTGCACTCCTTATCTCGTCCCCGGTAATCACCCTAATGTCGAGTACGTCTGAGACAATATCGCCACCTTCAGCAACATCGGTGTCATGAGCACGGTCATCATTCACAAAGGTTGACTGGAAGTAATCGGAGAATGCATCGGCAATATTCATTGGACCCTCAAAGGCTTGACTCTTATGAAAGATAACAGTTTCAGTTAGTTTCGGATTCCTCAGGTTGCCTACATATCTCCAGAACTGCCTACCATCTCTTTTTAGATCCTGCTGTACCCTCTCAATGTATCTTTTATAGTCACGCCTGATGACAATGTGGACCTTCTTTCTCATATTCGAATATTTTATCCTATTGTAATGGCTTCTACGCCCCCTACATCTCCTTCTAAATCTCTCCTTTATTTTAATATTTTTTATCAAATTCTGACTATACCAGAAAGGGTATTTATTATTTTTTTTTTTGTTACATATTTCCCTTTTGGGTATTGCAATATTCATAGCCTGATATACATATTTATAAAATACATTAACTGCTTCATTTATATTTTGTTTTTTATACAATTCATCCCAACTAATAGATTTTATTAATTCATATAAAAGATAATAGTCTCCCTTTTTAAAGTTATATTCCTGACCCGGATTTGATAAACAGGAGTGAGAGTTTTTTAATTTTTTGGATTTGTATCTTTTGCCCTGAGCCAAACTCAGAGTTATCACTAATGCCGGATGATAATTATCTACTGGGGTGAGTGCACAATCCGAAGATGTAACTAAAATACCGTCGATATTGGTAATTACTAGATCTAATGTCTTTCCCATATGGTTTAAAATATTATTTTTTAATGAGAGACCATTGTACTTAAGGAATGACAGTAAATCTGTACATAAAAGATTTCCGCTAAGCAAATCAAAATCTGCCCCATAAACATTAAGATTAAAATCGCCAAAAATTATTATTTTTGAATTTTCCTCAAAATTAAAATGTTCAAATTTGTCATAAAATTTTTTGTAAGTTTCTGATGGCGTTGCTGGTGCAAAGTAAACAACGACAAGATATATGTTCACAATATCGCATAATTTTATACATACAGTTTCAAAAATTTCAAGATCTAATATTCTTTTAGTTATATATTTTTTTTTAATAGCAATAAGCACTCCACCACCACGACTTTTATTACTTGTATGTATACTTCTATCAGTTCTAAAGACATTATAATTATCAAGAGGAAACATTTCGGCACTAT
>JAKCPI010018043.1:0-23768 GCA_023213315.1 Euborellia annulipes | reverse complement strand
ACTAGCCGCGCCGCCCGCCTTCGGCGGGCTACGCCCCCCTGGACCCCCGAGCCGCTGGCTCAGGCTACTTCGGCTTGGATCTCGCCTTTCTTAATTATAAAAGAAAATTATTATAATATTACTACGTATTCCAATCCAGTGCCTGCTTGAGGTTTTGTTTACATTCATGAAATACACAAATGAAAAGAATAACAAAAATATTCCTCTGTACATTTCCTATGGGAGAAATCGTAACTTTAGGAATTAATAACTCAAAAAGTTATAGGAATTTCGGGACCCGAGTATTTTTCCGGGACTCTCCATAACCTCCTCTATAAAACTGCAAAATTTCGTTTCAAAATTCCAACGGGAAGTTGGTCAAACAGAGCGTGACAGACGGACAGACAGACAGACAGACGGACGGACGGACAGACAGACGGACACTCCGCAATTATTATATAAGATTTTAACCAATCTGAATTAAAAAAAAAAAATTAGGGGCCCCTGAGATATTAACTTAGACTTCAAAAAGTTTAAGCCTAGCCGTTTTCGACCGAATGAATATTCGATCGTCAGACGGCCGAATAGGAATATGACTGAAAGTTCGTCCACTGGAACTTGTATCTTGATGGAAAACTGAGAAAAAACCTTTAGATTTTTCTATAACAGAATATAGAAAGGAACAAATGAAAATGTATTCAAGTATTTTAAATAAATTTAATGTAAGATTGAATATATTATTTTACTTTTACTGATCTAAATACAAGATTGCTCAGGGGCCCACATATTGTGGGTACGTGGATGGCGACGACGAGCTACTCTAGTTGGGACTGGCAGAACTTCTATTCTTTGCATGTCAGTCCCTTCCCTTCTATATTTTCAACAGGCATCAGACCGTGCGAAGGGCCGGCTTGTTATATTTAAACCCATGAACCGCCGACCCCGCACTGCAGGATTAAGGCGAAGAAAGAAGAAGAAGAAGATTGATCTAAATACAAGAAATAAATGGAAATTGTATTCAAGTTCGGCCGAATACACTTGACAAATCCCAATCAAACGGGATCGGTCCGTTGTTCGGCCGTGCACGGCCGAACAGTGTGATGCAATGGACGCGGTACCATTCATTTATACAGCGGGGGTTTGTTTGGCTCTGTTCGGCCCGTACACGGCCGTTCTTCATTCGGTCGAAAACGGTGGACGGCCACCCTAAGAAGTAATGGCCTAGATCAGCGGTTCCCAACCCGTGCGCCGCGAGCTGATTGGAAATGGGCCGCGGAAGTCTAAGAGAAGATAAAAATTATATAAAATTATATATAAAATATATACACTGGGCCTCAGCGTTTTTTTAAGGAAAAAGTGGACCGCACATCCAAAAAGGTTGGGAACCACTGGCCTAGATAATAAGGTTACTGAGAACAGCAGCAGGGTCCATTTATGACTACCTAAAGAATGCCTGGAAAGCTGGCCATAAATCATCAAGCGGCCAAAAGAAAACGAATAGATTTGTGTTGAAATTTTAAAGAAATTTGATTATAATAATTTCCCAAAACATTTAAAAGATTCAAATTATTACTACGTTGTCCCCAATTTTTTTCTTATACTAAATGTATATTTAATTTGAAATAGTTTCATTGAAAATTGTGGATTTATATTTTAATTAATTATAAAATCTTTATTGTCTCAATTTAAAACTACCTATAAATACATTAGAGTAAATACCCCGGCATCGGCTGCTCCCAATCCGGTGCCTCCAACTTTTTCGGAACTTCATTTTCTTCTTGTTTCATTAATTTCATTTCGAGAAAAAAAAAATCTAAAAACCTCTGACCGTTGTGGATTTGTATTGAACATATACACATATATATATAAATTAATGCATTTTTCCATTTAATTTTTATATTATATATATAGATAGATAGATATATTAATAGATAGATAGATCAAAAACAAATTAAACAGCTAATTTGTTTTGTCAGATGTTTTTGTTACTTGAGGCCACTCAATAAAAAATTCGATTTTTCTTTCTCCGATCCGCCAATGCTGATAGTGTAAAAATAAAAGTGATATAGAAAAGATTTCTTGATAATACACTTTCATATTTATAAAAGGGTTCTAATCTGATTCTGTTTATTGACATATCCGTCTATACAGGCTGTCGATTCCTGTTATATGATAAGTACCCAAATGGGAGAAGAGGTGAAATGGGAAGGTCAGAAGATTTTTGGGATTTCATTGAAAGAAAGGGGATCGGAGAGAAACAGAGAGAGAGAAAGAAAAAAAAAGAGAGAGATATCAAGAAAGGAAAAGAGAATGATGGCGCAGGTTTAATCTCCATATTTATTGGCCTTTCGTGTCAAATGTCAAGATGGACAGACAGACAGACAGATAGTCCCTCTTACACATGCACATATTACACTTTTTTTTTTTGCAAATCTAATAAGGAGCAATATTAGAAATTATATATATACCCATAGTATGTATGCGGAAACCATAAGGAGCATATAAATTATATATATAGTATATATTTGCGACTAAACAAAAGAAAACTAAACAGAAAACTTTTTTTTCTCGATTGAGTAATATGTATATTTTATGTAAACAAAGCTAATTTATAAATATAGGTTGAGAAGATTTTTTATGATTGATAACCAATTTATTTGAAATAAATTTGGGACGAGAAGCGAACCCGAGACCCCTGGCAGAACGGAATTAAAATTTGTGTTTCTATTTGGGATTTCTAAAAATTTATTGGATCTTCAAATAAGAAAAACATCGAATATTTATACTTGCTTTCTTGCTATATATAGGCCTATATATTATATGGGAAAATAGGGGCATATATGTTTTTTTAGAGGAGAGGGAGGCAAACTCATCTCCAAAATTACATATTTTTTTTAAAGAATCCAATTAAAGGCCAAACTTGATTAGAATTGTTTAAAAATGTTTATCTTTCCTTTTTTCGACCCAAAGGAAAATATTCAAAAATATATTTTAAAAATTTCGTGAAGGTAGAGGGGAGAGGGGGAAATGGAATCTGGCCTTCACCTCAGTTATATAAGCCCAAAATGCCCACTGTAGGAAAAATAATATATACAAGAAAGTACGTGCCCTCGGGCTTGGTATAGTTGGTAGCGTGCCTACCTTCTATACCGAACGTCGGACCCCAGGCAGTTCGATGATTTGGATACCAAATAGCTTAAATAGAAATGCCTGGACCCCCAATAGATATTAGGGGAGAGCGGGGCTCTGCCGTACACTTAAGGGAGAATAGTTGTAGCTGGAGAGAATTTTGAGTTAAAATTATAAGAAAATAAACAACATGTAATTTAGTTCATTAGCTACCCACTACAAACAAAGAAATTGACATTATGCCACTGATAAGTATTTTTAATTAATTTCAAAAAAAATGTGTCTTTGTACGGATTAGCCCTGGAGGTTGGGGCTATTCCGTACAACGGGAGGGGCTATATCGTACAACTAAGAAAATAACATGAAAGGATAAAAGAAATGAAAAAAATAAATAAATTAATTAATTTTGTTTAAACAAAAATCACAAACGAATTTATCAGCAGACTCTGCAGCACTGCAAGCCGAATGGACCCATCCACCCTGCGCACATACAGCACCTGAACCAGAGTTCTTTGTCTTTGCCAAAATCTCCACACAAGAGGCTACTTGATTTTACACAACTCCTTGTCTTGAAACTTGTGTTCATTGGTTTAGAGTTCACTCGAGCTTTACTTTTTACAATCTTCTTCCCCGATGTTTGATTTTTTTCTCTCTAACGTTTCTGTACGGTTTAGCCCCATCACGTAGCTTGTGGCGGTTTTATGTCCTAACCTCAAAATTCTTAACCTAACTTGTTATCACTTGGTATCAAAAGATAGCTGAAGAAGAGTAGTTTCTTATGAATACATATAAACAAGTTAATAAGTAAAAGTTCTCCAGTCACCTCTTATTTTAAACTGGCTCAAAATTAAAAGAAAATTCACCAAAACATGTTTTTTCACAATAATCCGAGATACACTATGCGCTCGGTGGAACTTTCTCAACATTACAGTTTGCTAGATGGGGTGCTAGTTTGCAGCTCCGATCAGACCTCAATATCTTGAGAAATAGACCAGAAACAGACTGTACGGTTTAGCCTCACTATACGAAATAGCCCCGCTCTCCCCTATAAATAACAACGGTTATCTTATTAAGTCTTATATAGTTGCCGAAAAGAGTGTGTAAGTGTGAGTGAGAAAAAAAAGAAATAAAGAACGTACAAATTATAGATGTACAAATCGAAAAATAAAAAAAGAAATTTTTAAATTAAAATAAATTTATTTATCTTAATTATTTTTATTTAATTATAATTTTAAATTTAATATTTGGTTTAAATTCTATTGTCGAAGTCGCGAGCAGCGCCCCAAGCGGCCATGTCTCGAAATGCCATTTTCTTAGTGTTAGTGAAAGGTCTGTGTTAGCATTCTCTGTAGATTTTACTTGTGTCTTGTGCTGTCATTCTCGTTCGTTCTCAATCTATATTTTTAAGTGCAAATAAATAATTAAGTATAAAATTTATCAGTGTCAGTGTTTAGTGTTTTGTTTTCACCATGGGAATATATTTAAAACAGCTAGAATTGTTTCATCTGAAACCAAGGTAAAAGATACTCATTTGCATTTTATCTAATGATTAATTTCCTTTACATTTTTTCAAATTGAAATTAAATATATTATTAATTTATTATTTATCTTTAAATATATCAAGTATTAATACATATAAATTGATAGGTCAAAAAGTATTTCAGAGGTTAGGCTAATATTTCCCCATTTGCATTAATTTCTCATTTTAATTTCCATAGTATATCATAGTTTAATTATAAAATTGATCCTTTATTGTATTTATAAATTGATTTTAGGAATTAAAATAAATAACTTTAATAAAATAAATGAAATGTCATTTATGATTTTATTTGAAAGTGTCAAATAAAATATAAAACTCATGTCAGTTTATGATAACTAAGCAGGCATATCTAATCACAGTGCAAAAAATCTAATTTTTATTTTATTAGGCTAACATTGGGAATTTTGTTTCAATATCAGGACCTTGATTTATTTAAATTCCACGATGAAATAGATTAACTTCAAAACATTGACAAAAATTTATTTTCTCAGACAGGCAAATGCATTCATTAATTTAATTTAAACTGCTTCCTTATTGAATATATTATAAAATTAACTTATTGTCTATCAAAATCATTACAAATTGTGCATTTCAAATTCGACCCCAAAGTATATATATATATATATATATATATGAAGATACGTTTTCTCGGGTTGTGTCGCGTGTGATGTTGAGATTTACTCGACGTTTCGGCTCTCCTTTTTGGAGCCATTTTCAAGAGTATGGAATTAGGGGGAATTGTTGGGGTGGTTTGTTTACGGGGTCGCAGTCTTGCTGGTCCCCAGGTCAATTTGGCTCCAAAAGGAGAGCCGAAACGTCGTATATATATATATATATATATATATATATACAGTATATAAATATTCTGAAAGGCTTCCGGGGTGTTTCGGGTGTAATGATGGTAATATCAATTTAGTTCCCGATTCAAATTAGTAAATAACTTTTGTATGTTTAAAATTAATATTTTTTTTTCTGTGCAATGAAGGACACTGGGTCCTCCCTGCCCCCCCCCCCCTTCTCCCTTACAACCGTTAGAATATAAATATATTTTTAAACCATCTATAAGTAATAGGGATCATAAATAAAACACGAAGAAGTTGCAGCTAAATGGATATTCACTTCATATACTGTACAATGAGGGGCAATATTAACTCTCACCCATGCGTTTTCTACTTGTGATTATTTCATTGTTTGTATAAAAGAAAATAAAAATCTTTATTGGAAATTTTCTAGGTTGGAACCATAAAAGTTTCCATTAAAAAATATATAATATTTTTTTTAAAAACAATGAAATAATCACAAGTAGAAAACGCATGGGTGGGACTTAATATTATCCCTCACTGTATATGGCAAATATAAAATACCTGAGAAAAGTTTGAATATAAATGAAATCCATCAGTCATTTGTAAATTGAAAACAAATCAATCTTCTTGAAAATAATTTCAAAGGGTCTTATATACTGTATATATATATATATACATTACTCACGCCGGTTTAAATTTTAATCTTTTTCAATGAAATCTTAATTCTCAATAAAGACCTATATATATATTTTACTTTCTCTTACTCTATATATGAAATATAAGAGAGAAAGTATTGCGATCATGTCAAAAATTCGATACCGAGATTTTGATGGATATACACGTTTTAAGATCCCCTGATTCCAAAAAAGTGGGTCCCTGTCTGTCTGTCTGTGAACAAATTCTCAGGAAGGAAAAGAGCTAGGAGGTTGAAATGTTATATTTGAGTTAGGCACCCCCTTCTCCCACAAGGGGTGAAAATACGCTTTTGAACAAAATCGGCCAAAGTGTACTAGTACTTTTCTGATGTACTTTTTAGTTGATTTTTTTTCTCAAAATTCACTCCAACGATTTTGAATAAATTTCATAAATCAATCATTTTTTTTTTTTGATGGTCTTTAAAAAGTATATCGTTGACAAGAGTGAAAATTATTTGAAGTACACTTGAATGGTGTGGAAGCATTCGTAGCTCAGCGCCATCTATGAACTTAGGTCCTAAATATATTTTTACACAAAAAATTTGGCGGGACAAGCACAGTAGACAACTTTCTCTTGCCGAAGGATAAAAGAAAGTTGTGTGCTGTGCGACCATCACACCAGATTTTTTTTATCAAGATAACATTTGTTCTTTCTTAAATTTTTTTAATTTTTATTTTCTGTCCTTTAGGCTCTATTTATTGTTTTATTATAGTACTAATTTTTTTTTCTTTTTGTTTCAGGTAAGTCTCCTATCTGCATTCATCCTAGATATTAAGGTAATCGACGATTATTATTTACATAATTAAAATAGGATATCTAAAAATATTCACTGGCGGATTCTGATTTAATTAGGTCATAGTTTTTTTTAAACACATACTTTTTTCTCATTCACTCCCACACTCACACACATTCAACAGTCTTTTCGCCAATCAGGCCGTATAACCCTTTGACGATATTATTAATTAATTAAGCCATTTATTATCCAAATGGCTTAAATAAAATCTTCGAACTGCTAGGCCATAGTTAATAAACTCACAGTCGTTGCGTTGTCCCTTGCTTTTGTTTTACTTTTCATAACTTGGTAGTCGGTTGCTCTCTTGTAAGACGTTCTTTTTCGAGAGGAATTTGTTGTCTATAAGGATTGGGCCATATTTAAACTTTCTACCGTAGGCTCTTGTTGAAATCGTTTTAAGGAATTGAGGCCGGCTTGTAGGTGGGC
The DNA here is from genome assembly GCA_023213315.1 of Euborellia annulipes. Classification (NCBI taxonomy): domain Eukaryota; kingdom Metazoa; phylum Arthropoda; class Insecta; order Dermaptera; family Anisolabididae; genus Euborellia; species Euborellia annulipes. The sequence continues at coordinate 16,402 of JAKCPI010018043.1, read as the reverse complement.
TGCGCAAAAAAATCGATTAATCGATTACTCACCGATTATTTTCTTAAAAAATAACTGATTACAAAAAATCGATTAGATTCTTCTTATTCTATCTTCGCCTTAATCCCGCGGTGCGGGTCGGCGGGGAAGGGGTCTGGGTTTTATACGACCGGAAAACAGAACAGGCCGGCCCGTCGCACGGTCTGAAGCCTGTTAAAAATGTCAGTCCAGCTCGGGTAGCTCGTGGTCGCCATCGGAAAATTTTTTCTTTGCTAAAAAAAAAAGAAAAAAGTAAAATGATTTTCGGGAGGGGAAAAAAATTTTCGCTTTCCTAAAAAAAAGGTATAATCGATTATTTTTTTTCATAATCGATTATTTTTTCGTCTGACTGGACCCAATAATCGATTAATCGGAACAATAGATTATTTTTCATAATCGATAATCGATTTTTTTCCCCTAATCGAACACTCCTACTTGTATGTGAATATCTCAAAAGATAGATACTGAAACGAAATTTATTTGATAATCGCTCGAAAGTCGAAGCTACTGAATAAAATCGACCAAAGAGTATATATTACAAGTACTTTAGTGATATACTTTTCAAAGTTTTTCCATTTCCCCCTGGAGGATGAGGGTAATTTATTATTAAATTCCCATACATTTCAATTTTAAGTTTATTAAAATTGCATTTCAATTGACCCTGTATGTTATGCTATGCTCTTTTCTTTTTCTAATATTTTTTCATATTTGAATTTAATCAAAATTTTCATTAAGTTAATATAAGCTATTGGAAATTTTTAAAAAACAATTTTTTTTAATCGTAAAAAATAAAAAAATTCCCAGTTAAATCTGTAAATGATGAATTCTTCTTCTTCTTTCTCTTATTTTTTTTTTTCTTTGCGTTTTCTTTTTGTCTCGTTTTCGTTCTTAGGATTATAAAGAATCCTTGTCGAAATCGATGGGTTGGGAAATGGAGGTGGAGATGGGAGGCCGAGGTGTGTGTGGGGGGGGGGGAAGAAATCTATAGAAAGTGTGAATGGTGAGAGATGAGGGGATGGGAAATGCGTCTGTGTCTGTAACATTTCAAGAATCGATTAGCGGCAGAGAAATGGAAAAATCCATTGCCTCTTTCTCTCTCTCTTTCTAACAAATCATAATATACATAAAAGAATCAAAAAATAAAATAATAATAATAAAAAAAAATTCGTAAATTTCACACCAGCTGTATCCGCCATTTTCATCTTTTTTATTATTAGAATTTTTTCAAAATTTATTTAAAAAAAAAAAAAAATCTAGTGTGACTGTCGCACAGCACACAACTTTCTCTTACCTTCGGTAATCAAAAGTTGTGTTCTGTGCTTGTCAGATTTTTTGTGTACAGATATATTAAATAGTTTCCACCGACATATTAGAATTCAAAATGTAAAATTTTTTTTTTTTTTTTTTTTTAAAAAAACATTCACACTTTTTTCTCATTCACACTCACACACACATTCACACTGTCTTTTCGGCAGCTCAGGCCATATAAGACATTTACGATAACCGTTATTTATGAATTTATATATATTAGGGTCCAGGCATTTTTATTTAAGCCATCTGGTATCCAGATGGCTTAAATAAAATCATCGGACTGCCTGGGGTCCGAACCCGCGACGTTTGGTATATGAGGTTAGCACGCTAACCTCTACACCACGCCCCGTGGGCGTTTTTTCTCCCCCCCCAAATGTAAAATTTATAAGCATATGTGAATATTTATATTTTGTTACCATGGCAACCATTTCTATCTTTCATATGTAGTACAATACAAGAGTAAAGTGTGCTTCAAACAATTTTGAGAGCAAATTGAGAATATACATTTTTAAGAGCATCTATACTAGTACTCTTTGGCCGATTTCATTGTTTTTGTGTCACGTGCCAGGGGGGGGTACCTAAATATAAAATCTCAACCTCATAACTTATTGTTGTTGAGATATTTTGTTCACAGACAGACACACCACACACACAGACAGACCATGTCGCGAAAACCACTTTTTTAGATTCAGGGGACCTCAAAACGTGTATATCCATCAAAATCTCGACATCGAATTTTTGACATAAATCCAATACTTTCACTCTCTATATATATTAACATATATATAGAGGTAAGAGAATGTTGTTTTTAACCTTTTTGTTAAGGAAAATAAATTTTTATTAATGACTATTTCAACAAAGGACACAAAGCCATCTTAGAGAAACTCCTTTGTTTAGATACCTTAATATAGTGCTATATAACAATAATTATAGTAAAAGCAAGCTCACTTTGGTGCTTTTGAAACTTCTGTGGTGTGGCTTTGAACGCCTATCCTCTTAAATTAACGACATTATGTAATTAATTTTTTTTTTTTTATTTATTCAAGGTATTTTTCAACATTAGGGGCAATTTAGAACCCCGAATTTTTCTTAATAAGTTGGTAATCAGGAATAAATTTTTTAATAATTTAATTTGCGATAAATTAGTATTTTTTTTTTTTCTAAAAGCTCTCTCTCCAGAACTTCTCTAGAGAAGACTACATATGTGCCGTTGGGCCACAAGTGCCTGATGTGCTCGAAAATGGAGCCTTGAGCTTTGGCAATCAAACCGAAGGGGTAAAGCTACTTTTAAGGGGTCTCGGGAGTGAAGGTGTTACGCATGTTTTTCCCGCTAAGATGGCGTTGTGTGTCATAAAAAGTATGCCCAAATATCAAGTAATTCAAAAATTTGCCAAGAGATGTCAGAATGGAAGCTAATAATATTTAATGCATTTGGTTGATTTTCATTGATCTTTTAACAATAAATACTTTATAAATGTTATTATATGTTATGTATCTTTTATAAAAGCATATAAATATAGGCCAGATATTAGGCGATCGGCTGTTAGACTAGCCTGCCATCTATTGCAAGAATGCTGAACTAATTTGATAGTTGAATTTTAAATAAATCATCTAAGCTTATTTTAAAGATTTCTTAATTAATATGTGATTAATAATAACAATAAATTCACTTTTAAATTTAAAAAAAATCTGGTGTGACTGGCGCACAGCACACAACTTTCTCTTACCTTCGGTAATCGAAAGTTGTGTTCTGTGCTTGTCACACCAGATTTTTGTGTCGACATGTATTTAGTTTCCGACAGTAGGTTACAATTGAATTCAAGATGTAAAATTTATAAGTATGGCAAAATATTTATATTTTGATACCATGGCAACCATTTCTCCTATCTTTTCTATGGAGTACAAGAGTAAAGTGGTCTTCAGAAGATTTCAATCACAAAATGAGAATATACATTTTATAGAGAATCTAAAAAATAATTGATTTTTGAATTTAAAAAAAAATCGTTGGAGCAAATTTTGAGAAAATCGAAAAAAACTGAAAAAGTGAATCAGTAAAGTGCTAGTACTTTTTGGTCGATTTTGTTCAAAAGCTTCGTGTCACGTCCCATGGGGGTGCCTAACTTAAATATAAAATTTCAACTTCCTAGCTCTTTTCGTTCTTGAGATATTTTGTTCACAGACACACACACAGACACACAGACAGACACATAGACAGACACACACACAGACAGACCATGTCGCGAAAACCACTTTTTTGGATTCAGGGGACCTCAAAACGTGAAGATCCATCAAAATCTCGACATCGAATTTTTGACATGAATCCAATACTTTCTCTCTCTATATATATTACATATATACATAGGTAAGAGAAAGTAAAAAATTAAAAATTATTGGGACAGATTGTTTTTTTGGATTTGCTTGATAACAAAAAAATTAACTCAGTTTTCTAAGGCTAATTTATATAAAATTAAATAAATTAAGCAAATTCGATTAATTCTCCCAGAAAAGCGGATCACGTATGCACTATTGATTATTTTTTGCTCATTAAAATAATCATTAATTAATAAGTTCGCTATTTTTATTCACTTCCTGCAAACGAAATTCAACTACAGTATTTTACGTGACAATTCAAGTATTTCGTAAGCAAATTTTTGACTGTTTAGCCCCTCCCTTCCTTGAAAAAAATAATAACCAAATCGTTAAACTCCCCCACCCATTACTTAAAGGTATATATATTTTTTAGGCAATCGGTTTTTTTTTGGAAAAATTTTTTGTTGCTAGCATCGTTAGTTAAAAGCCTTTTTTTTATTATTCAACACAAAAGCTTGATTCTAAAATGCTTACATAATCGATTTATTATTCAATTCTCTTGTCAGAAAAAGTAAGCAAATGCCAAACCCCCTCCCTCCCTAAGTTGGTTGCGCAAATCTTGAATGGTCCACATATGTGAATTTAAATTTTAATATTGCAATGTAGTAAGGCTCAAATCATTAAAAATAAAATTGTGTCGATAATATGAAGTCAGGCTAAATAAATAAATCAAACTCTTCATCTTGAATTTCTTTTAAATAGAAGAGAGCATAAAAAAAAGATATCTCTTAAGGAAAAGACTTTATTTAAAAAAGATAATAGATAGTTCATGATAATAGCACGAGAGAGCGCGCGCGCTGGTGCAATTACTAACTTTATAGAGGCTTATATATAAAAAAAAAGAAAACTTTTTGATTACCAACTTCAAACCTTTTAATTATATATTATTTCAGTGAGAAAGAGAGGGAAAGTGAAAAAAAAAAACGAAAGAAAAAAATTAGAGTAATTAAAGCATTTCTTTGTGAGCTTATAATAGAAATCCTCTTTGGAAGTAAAGACATTATTAGTGAAACAAAAGGAGATGGGGAGGTAATGTAAGTTTCACCTCAAGCTAATCTATCATGATTATTCGCGAGAGAGAGAGAGTGAGAGAGACAAAGTGCGAAACCAACCCCTTCCATTGCTCTCTCTCTCTCTCTCTCTCTATAGGGTGTGCTTTAATCTGACATTAATCAGTCTAGAATTAATTGCATTCTAAGTTGTCAAGTGACGGAGTCAATGTGCATCAGTGTGTGCGTGTATAGTTTGTGACTGTGTGTCTGAAGGTAATCTATATCTATTTCTATTTGATAGCATTTGAAATAGAAGCTTGAGAGGTTAAAAGGGAAATTATCTTATTTCATGTACTAATTGGCATTTATTGATCAATATATATATTAATGAAAGTATGGTAATCTTGAAATATGAGACGTTTCTGTTAGGATCGTTTGGTATCACATCCATTTAAGGGGGTTCAGGAGCGACGTCTAAACGTACTCTAAAAATAAATGAACTATTATAAGATTTTTCAATGCGATTTTTTTAAAATGAATTATATTCATCATAAGGAATTATTGGAACAGAGTTATAATTTTTTTATTGCCTTATTAAAAAATTAAGGAAATTAATTTTTTGTTATCAAGCTAATATAGAAAACAATCTGTCCCAATAATCTTAATTTTTTATTAATTTAAAAATGAATTTATTGTTATTATTAATCAGATATTAATGAAGAAAATTTTAAAATAAGATTAGTAGATATATTAAAAAATTATGTGTCAATTAGTTCAGCACTCTTGCAAAAGATGGCAGGCTAGTCTAACAGCCGATCCCCTATTAGCCTATATCTGGTCTATATTTATGCTTTCATAAAAGCTACATAATAGATAATAACAATTACAAGGTATTCATTGTTAAAAGATCAGTGAAAATCAACCAAATGCATTAAATATTATTAGCTACTATTCTGACATCTCTTGGCAAATTTTCGTAATAGGTGATTTTTTTTGGCTTACTTACTTTTTAAGACACACAACGCCCTCTAATCGGGAAAAACATGCGTAACATCTACCTCCTGAACCCGCTTAAGGGATACTTGGAAATAATATATTCTTAAGGCAGCTTAATGACAGTATTTATCACTTCATAGGAAAAATGGTAACAAAATAAAAATATTTTTCTATGCTTATAAATTACAACTTGAATTCTAATATATCGGCAGAAACTAAATATATGTCGACACAAAAAATCTGGTGTGACAAGCACAGAACACAACTTTCGATTGCCGAAGGTAGAGTGCTGTCACATCACATTTATAATTATTAAATTATCACATGGAATCTATTATATTAAAATACTTCAATTTTAAAAGTCTTTATTCTTGAATTTTTAATCACATTTTTTGTCTCATTAGATTAATAATAGTGATAATCTTATAAACAATTTTTTAATGTCTTTGCATAAATAAATAACCCAGTTATCGTCGGATCTGTAATTCACAAAGGAATCGCTTATTATTAGACATTTTTTCTTGATTCATAATTTAAATAATTTTTTTTTTTCATTGTCCGAAATGAGGCCTTTTTTCATAGCTAAAATAAGCCAGTAATTGGACTATATAAAAAATACTTTTTTTCGTATAAAAAATTCTTTGGATTTTCCATCATTAAATTAGCAATGTTGGTAGATCAATATATTATTTGATTAATCAAAAAACAAATTACATAATATTGTTCATAATATAACAAGCTGCAGGAACCGGGGAAAGTCTCAAAGTGACTAATAAAATGTTGATTTCCTTAAAAGCATTTATAAATATAAAATTTATAAGGAATTAATTATAAATTTTTTAAATGCTATAATTAGTTAGTGTTTTGTTGTGATTCCTGGAAGATATGACCTAGGAAACTGCAAAGCCGAATTGGTTAGGGAAGGTATCGTTTGCGGGCACAGAGAATTGCGGATCAACTAGGAATTCCCATGGTTACATGTAGGCCTAAACTCCTAGTCAAAGAGAGGATCATAGCACACCAATTGAGCAAAAACGCTCTTGGACAAAACGTTTTTGACTAATCGTGCTTAAAACTGTTTTTTCAATGCTTTTCTATTGGACAACGAACACCGAGGAGGCAAAACACAATTGAGCATGATTCGACAAAATGTTTTGTCCAAGAGCAAAACATTTTGCTCAATGCCAACACACACCGATTAGCCAAAATGTTTTGTCATTGAACAAAATGTTTTGTCATTGAGCGTTTTTGACTAATCGGTGTGCGTTGGCATTGGACAAAATGTTCGCCCATTGAGCAAAAACGCGCAATAACAAAACATTTTGCCTAATCGGTGTGTGTTGGCATTGATCAAAACGTTTTTCTCTTGGACAAAACGTTTTGTCCAAGAGCGTTTTGTTCAATTGGTGTGCGTTCAGCCTAATGATTAGGCTATTTGAGAGAAATAAAAAAACAAAATTATTATTTTTTCTAATCACATTTGCTTATTTTTTTGACAAGGGGGAGGGGGTATTTATCACTCACCTACATACCCAAATATTAAAAAGGTTGAACGACGAAAAAAAATTGTTTACATAGGCTAGGGGGAGGGAAGAGGGAAGATTAACGATTTGCTTATTATTTGCAACTTTATTATATCTATATTCTTGATGAAGTTCTCCATTTTTCGTTATTTGTATGAAGTTATGGAAGTAATTAAAATAATAACAAATTTTTAAAAATTATTTATTATTTTAATTACTCCCATAAACTATTATATCTATATTTGTAGTTTCCTGTACTCATACTCACACATAAGAATTAAGGGTCATAAAATTTCTTTCTGGCTCCCAAACAATTAAATAATCATTGTTATATGTATATGTTGATAAACATTGTTGTATTTTGACAACTGTCATATTATTTTGTTGTATTGACTTAAAAACAATCATGACCCCGCGGCGGCCGAGAGGTTAGAATCTAAAACCCAAGGGGAGTGGGTTCGAACCCCATTTATTTGGATACCAAATGGTATAAATAAAATATCTGTACCCCTCAATATATATCGTAATTAATAAAAGTATCTTTGAAAGTCTAAATGTCAAAAGTCTTGAAATAAATATGGCCGGATTCGTAGTAGCCTCAGATGATGAAATATTTTAAAATTTTTTACAATAGTTTAAATTTCGATTGATGATTATAAATTCAAGAGGCCTATTGTAATTCGAGATTAAAGTGACTTAAATTAACAAATCCTCCGTTAATCGCCGTCTCTCTTTACGTCACATCTCTGATCTGGGCGTCTCGCCACTCAGGATAGAAATCCCCCTTCCTTGTTAGCTTGTTGACAAACAAACCAAGTTTGCCTGCCTGATGTTTTTAAATTAGATGGTTTTAATCTTTATTGAAGCCATCCCCTATCCCGATAATCTTATAATAAAACTTCCAAGTTGAATATTAGTTTTTAAATTTGTTTATTAAATATTTAAAAAAAAAACATGAAATATTAATTTTTTTTTTTTTTTTGTTTATTAATTACATGAATTTAACTTTGTGATGGATGTAAATGAGTGGTTAAAAATCACGAAATATACGATGTGATGCAGTTAAAAACAATTTTGAGAGTATGAGGGTAGAGCAGAGAACTTTTAAATATTCATCCATTATTAAAATTCAGTAAAGTAAAAATAAATCAATAATGCATTAATCAAGTAATAGAATATTTATTTATGCCAAACGGGGTAAAGAGCCGCCGCGGTGGCAATGTTGGTGCAAATCACTCATTTTTTTTTTTTGTTACGTGCCCATTTCGTTCTCTCTTATCATGAAGCGATTCGTGTCCGGAAGGAAAAAAAACATTTTTTGATTAAAAAAAAAAATATCTAGTGTGACTGTCGCACAGCACACAATTTTCGATTACCAAAGGGTGTTGTCACACCAGATTTTTTGTGTCGACATGTATTTAGTTTCCGAAGGTACGGCACATTCGATTTTCACACACACACACTTTTTTCTCATTCACACTCACATTCACACACACATTCATACAGTCTTTTCGGCAACTTAGGCCATATAAGACTTTGACGATAACCGTTGTAGAGAATATATCTATTGTGGGTTGAGGCATTTCTATTTAAGCCATCTGGTATCCAAATGGCTTAAATAAAATCATCGGACTGCCTGGGTCCGAACCCGCGACGTTTGGTATAGGAGGTAGGCACGCTACCTACTACGCCAAACCCGGGGGCGTCGATTTTCAAAATGCAAGAATGGAAAATTATTTATATTTTGTTACCATAGCAACCATTTCTCCTATCTTTTCTATGGAGTACAAGAGTAAAGTGGTCTTCAGAAGATTTCAATGGCAAAATGAGAATATACATTTTAAAGAGAATCTAAAAAATAATTGATTTTTGAATTAAAAAAAAAAATCGTTGGAGCGAATTTAGAGAAAATCGAAAAAAAAACTGAAAAAGTGCATCAGTAAAGTACTAGTACTCTTTGGCCGATTTTGATTAAAAGCTTATTTTCACGCCTCTGGGGAGTTACTAACTTAAATATAAAATTTCAACCTCCTAGCTCTTATCGTTCTTGAGTTATTTTGTTCACACACACAGACAGACTCCCCCCCACTTTTTTGGATTCAGGGGACCTCAAAACGTGTATATCCGCCAAAATCTCGACATCGAATTTTTGACATGAATTCAATACTTTCTCTCTCTCTCTCTAGGCATATATTAACATATATAGAAGTAAGAGAAAGTAACTGAAGATAATGGAAAAAGTAAATTTTCATTTATTTATTTATTTTTTTTTTTTAACGAGCTAAATTTTAGATTTTATTTTAAAAAATCTGATGTGACAGGCCGCACAGCACACAATATTTTTTGTATGGACGTATATTTAGTTTCGGGCATTACATTAGATATGTAAAATTTAATAGCAGATCGTAAATGTAGGTAATTTTTGTAGCAGACTGGCAGATAAAAAAAATTGAAAGATAACGATAAAGAAAAAAAATCATGCATTATATGCAAAATCCGAGCTCTAGCTATAAATTATATTCTTTGCCACTTGATAATTTAGCCTTTGATTATTGTGGCTACTTCAAAAAACATTTATTCTTTTCTATTTAAAATTTATTTTCTTATGCCAGCACAGTAGATATTTTGTTTGTTCGTTTCTCTTGTAATTTTTTATTTTTACAATATTCACCCTTTAAAATAAAAATTCTCCCTAATCCATCTCTTGTTGGTTGTTGAAAATATCGTTCTTGGCATGATGGGGGTTGGGGGAGTTCGAGGTTGGGTGGAGGGGGCACCAGAACGCAAACAAATTCTTCTAATGTTTACTAAGCACAAAGTAATTTTAATTTTAATCTAACTTAGGTAAACTGCGCTGATTTATTCTTTGCATTCGAGTTTTCTTTCCACAGGGAGTTTATAAATTATGACTAAAAAAAAAAAGTAAAAACTTTTCTTTGAACTTTATAATAGATTCCTTTTAGTTTTTATTTATTTAATAAAAAATCGTAAATATTTTATTATAATAAGTTATTTATTAAAAAAAAAAATAATTATATTAATAATTTTTTTAATATAATCAAAATGAAAAAGAGAATTTATGATTTATAATTCGACTGTTTGACATTTATCCATTAATATTTATAATCATTCGACAAATCAGTTGCTCAAATTTTATAAAATCCCTCATTTTGAATCTTCCCCTTGATTCATAAATTAAAATAGAATCAATGATTATGTTTATATATGGGTCATTCCATGCCAAATCGACAAATTTTTTTCCTGACCCCTGCGGATTTCGCTGAAAATTTCCTATCTTTTTTCTACCCCTTAAAAGATATTTTTTGAGAATTTTTCAAATTTTTTTACCCAACTAAAAAAAAGTTATGGATTTTTGAAAAAAAAACTGCTCTTTTTTTCAAATAACGATAACTTATTTTAAAATTGATATTTCGGAACCCCGCAAGGCTATAAAAATTTTGTTTTTTAATGTAGTTTTCAGAAAAAAATACAAAAATTATTTCAGAAGCCCGGTATATGAAATATTTCAGTTTTTTTGAAAAAACCCTAATTTTAAATGGACCATTTTTTTTTTTTTTTTTTAACTCAAAAAAAACTTCAATTCTACAATTATCCCCTCTAATTTCAAGATGTGCCGACGATTGCTTCTATTTTTTTTTGGTTATAAAATTTTTTTTTTGAAATTTGGTTTATTTTTTACGTAACTTTTTTATGAAATTTTTTTCAGCTTTCTCGTGAAACTTTAGAAGTTGAAAAATGATATTTTATTCGAAAATTTTAAGTCATCATACTAAAAATTGTGTTTTTTTCAGTTTCGTACTTTACTGAAAAAAAACAAACATTTTTTAGTATGATGACTTAAAATTTTCGAATAAAATATCATTTTCAACTTCTAAAGTTTCACCCGAAAGCTGAAAAATTTCATAAAAAAGTTACGTAAAAAATAAACCAAATTTCAAGAAAAATTTTTTTATAACCAAAAAAAAAATAGAAGCAATCGTCGGCACATCTTGAAATTAGAGGGGATAATTGTAGAATTAGTTGAAGTTTATTTTGAGTTAAAAAAATTAAAAAAAAATGGTCCAAATAAAATTATGGTTTTTTCAAAAAAACTGAAATATTTCATATATCCGGGCTTCTGAAATAATTTTTGTATTTTTTTTCTGAAAACTACATTAAAAAACAAAATTTTTATAGCCTTGCGGGGTTTCGAAATATCAATTTTAAAAAAAGTTAGTTATTTGAAAAAAAGAGCGGTTTTTTTTCAAAAATCCATAACTTTTTTTTAGTTGGGTAAAAAATTTGAAAAATTCTCAAAAAATGTCTTTTAAGGGTAGAAAAAAATAGGAAATTTTCAGCGAAATCCGCAGGGGTCAGGAAAAAAATTTGTCGATTTGGCATGGAATGACCCATATATATATATTTTTTTTTTATTTTCTCTTACTATATAAACACTGTAGGCATATGTAATATAAAATATTGTGTTAAAAATTCGAGGTTCTAAAATGATTAAACAAATTATCTATAATGTTGATCTAAGAATATAAATTTTTTTTAATTGAAAAGAATAAATTAATTTTTTTGAAGTGAATCAAAAGCATAATTATCAAATTATTTAATTCGAGATTTTGATGAAAATACACGTTTTTACACAAATCTCAAAAACGAAAAAGAGCTAGAAGGGTGAAATTTTATATTTATTTAGGTCCCCCCCCTAGCACGTGATATGAAGCTTTTGAACAAAATCGGCCAAAAAGTACTAGGACTTTTCGGATGTACTTTTTCAGTTTTTTTCGATTTTCTCAAAATTCGCTCCAACAATTTTGATTAAAATTCCAAAATTTTTTAAAATGTATATTCTCATTTTATCCTTAAAACAGTTTTGAGCACACTTTACTCTTAGGGCATGAGCACATGGGTGACTTTTTGTCACGCAACAGTTTTGTCACTGTCGCCCTTCAAAATTTGGCCGCGCCAAGGAGTAGGTGACTGTCACGGTGATTTTTTTTACAAATATTTAATTTAGTCAAGTTACAAACTGTCACCCGTGAGTGGGACAGTTTCGTCGCGGAGAAGTTACTTGCTTGCCCTAGTGACAAATAAGTCACTCTACTGTCACGTCACTTAGTGTGCTCTACTCCCATATAAACCTATGTAATGTGACGACTCATACTGCTAGTGACAAAGCTGTTGCGTGACAAAAGTCACATGTGTGCGCATGCCCTTATTCTTCATGTAAAACAAAAAATTTGATGTGCCAAGCACTGAACACAGCTTTCAATTATTGAGGAAAAGTTATGTGCTGTGCCACTAGTGTATTTTGGCTTAGCTTCATTTATTTCTGGACTGATTGAATCAAAATTTAATTAGCTCGGAGGCATGTCCAAAGAATATATATCAAATTTCAGCTTAATTGTCTAATAATACTCTCTCTACTTCCCTCTGACATATTCTCTTAAGATTATCATTTATTTCACGATCTATAGAACTTTCTAAATTAAATAATTAATGAAATTTCAAGAATTATCTAAAAATGGAATCCAGAAGACTGATATATAATGTAATTTAATTAGATTACAGATAAACAAAAAACAATATCACTTTAAATGGGGGATATAGAAAGAAATTTATTTTGGGATTTGGATTTTAATTTGATTTGGCTATTTTCGTAAGCGTTAGTAGACTAACTAAAGAGGAGGTGTAAGGAAGAGGGGCTTAAATCTAAAAAAAAGACCGGAATCAGGTGGTCAGGGAATTTCCTTTGACACTGCAATTAACAACGCTTATCTCTCGCATGGCTTGTTGCCTGGATTCCGGATAAAAGGGACATGACGTCACGTCACAATGAACGTTGGGGTGAGATTGTAAGACACTCTTCAACTCTTTATCTAGGCAATTAAAAAAAGTGATACTATAATTATTATTGCATTAATTAATTCATGTTTAGTTGGTTGAAAGATAGACAACCCAAATGCTCAATTTAATGAATTATTAATTTTTCGATTAATCACTTCATTTATCTTCTAGAATAAATCAGCCAATGTTCACATATTTATTTAATAATTTCGTATCAAAAAAACTCTGCCACAATTAATGATTTTTTACCGTGAAATGGCTTATCAATTTTTGATTCGCTTTTATGCGACCAACCAGTTAGAAAGATTCAAGAACATTTTGTTAATTTTATAAAATCGCATTTTTGTTTCTATTGAAATTCAGAGAGAAAATATTGGTTTCATGTTAAAAAATTCGTAGTCAAGATTTTGATGGAAATACACGTTTTGGAAGTCCCCTTATCCAAAAAAGTAGGCCCCAGTCTGTGAACAAAATATCTCAAGAAGGAAATTAGTTAGGAGGTTAAAATTTAATATCCTTTTTAGTTACCTCCTGAGACACAACGAAGCCTTGGAACAAAATCGGCCAAAAACTGCTTGTACTTTAATTATGTACTTTAGTTGTTTTTTTAATTTTCTCAAAATTTGCTCTAACATTATTGATTAAAATTCGTAAATCATTTGTTAAATGCTCTTCTCTAATATATTCTATATATTCTCATTATGCCCTCAAAATTGACTGAAGGGCACCCTTTATTCTTTTTAAACTCTTTTCGGGTACTGGAGGCCATTTAGGGGTATTACCTTATAGTATAAATTTAAATTAGGTCTACCTTATACCGATGGCTACCAGGGGGACTTTCCACACGCTGAGACTATTCTTGTACTATATAGGAAAGAAATGAGAAATGTTTGCCATGTTAACAAAATATAAAGATCAATATTATATTTTTCTGATTATAAATTTTACTATTCCGCCGGAAACTAAATATATCGCCTTCTGAGGATCATATTGGCGAAATTTAGAAAATTCAATTTTTCAGTAAGCCTGCCAATCGTTGTTCAAATGTCATCTCTTTTGAGTGCCAAAGTGTCGAAAATATATTTGCATTCTTCTGGCCAATCACAGAACACAACATTCAATTACCGAAGGCAAGAGAAAGTTGTGTGCTGCGCGATCAGTCCCAACAGATTTTTTAAATCGTACATTGCTTATTTGGGTAAAACATTACATGACGATGGATGCAAACCGAAATTTGTTCATTTATGTAAATATCTAACAACTTGAATTTACTCTATTGAAACTTATTATTTACTTTGGTACCAATATCGCTGATGTCAATCATTGCTATACCTCTAATGGCTTGTTCTGAGAAAATTAAATTAACACGTAATTACCGTCATCAATGGCTTCTAAATTTGAAAAGACTTGGAACATCATTCATTCATTTTGTTCACAAGTAATTTTAAAAAATTAAAACCTTGTGAACATAGATCAGATCTCGAGAAAAGAAAAACGATTTTTTTTTTTCCAAGTTGGTGGAAAAAAAAGCGAAAGAGAAGAGATGCCGACTTTTCCAAAGGGAAAAAAGAGTGAAATGGGAGTGGTGGGAGCGAGCTCTGCCCTCTTCAGTTCAGCTCTGACCTTTTTCGAAACTATAAATCTCCAACGTAGCGAATCAATTTTGCTTTACGTTGTTCGTTCGTTGAATGGAGGGGAGGCAAAAAGTTTTCCAGAGGCAAAAGGCAGCCAACTTAATAATAAAGGCTTACTAGTGGAGGTATGTGGATACATCCCCCATCCCTCGTCCACGAAATCAACTTCGATAATTATTTTAATAGCGAAAAATTATCTCATCTGTTGATTTCACATAATAGGATGGGCAAGAAGGCAAAAAGCTTCTTTATTTGAGAAAAAAATTGAAGAAAATTATATTTAATAAGAAGCATTTGATTAATCTCATTATATATGTTAAGTGTGGAATTTTATATGGAACGGGGTACATAGATAAAAAATGTTTTAATTTCAAAACACAAAACATCATTTTATTTACTCTGAGAAATAAATGAAAATTTTATTAAATATTTTAATGAAAAACATTAATTTAAAAAGACGCATATATATATGAAATTCAAATTTATTTTGATATGAATAACATTTAAAAGCATTTCATCTAAATTAATTTCAATTTTAATCATACAAATTAATTTTAGCACTCATAAGTACAAAACCTTAAATTTGAAAATTCTATTAATATTCGAATAATAGTATATAACATTCATTGTTTCGTGTTTGATAATTTTTCTCACCCAATTGGATTTTTTTCTTGTTTCTTTGTCTATGGATTTTTATTTTCTTTAAGTTAATATATAGACCTAGAGAAAGTATTGGATTCATGTCATAAAATCGATGTCGAGATTTTGATGGATCTACACGTTTTGAGGTCCCCTGGATCCAAAAAGTGGTTTTCTGCTCTCTGTGTGGGGGTCTGTCTATCTGTGTGTCTGTAAACAAAATATCTCAAGAAAGAAAAGAGCTAGGGAGGTTGAAATTTTATATTTAAGTTAGGCACCCCCATGGGACGTAACACGAAGCTTTTGAACAAAATCGACCAAAGAAAGTACTGGTACCTTTACTGATGCACTTTTTCAGTATTTTTCGATTTCTTTCTCTAAGTTCGCTCCAACGATTTTTTTTAAATTAAAAAATCAATTATTTTTTAGATGCTCTTTAAAATGGTATATTCTCATTTGGTCATTGAAATCTTCTGAAGACCACTATTTTACTCTTATACTCCATAGGCAAAAGGATAGGAGAAATGGTTGCCATGGTAGCAAAATAAAAATATTTTCCCAGATAAATTTTACATCTTGAATATCGAATGTACCGTACTGTCGGAAACTAAAAACATAGTCGACACAAAAAATCTGGTGTGACAAGCACAGTACACAACTTTCGATTACCGAAGGTAAGAGAAAGTTGTGTGCTGGCGCCAGTCACACCAGATTTTTCTAGTTTTTCTCGAGATTTTGATTAAATGAACAAATTGTTTATAAATTTTTCAATTCAAATGACCGTACTGTCGGAAACTAAATATATCTCGACACAAAAAATCTGGTGTGCAATCATTTGGAATTGACAACTTGATTACCGAAGGTAAGAGAAAGTTGAATGCTGTGCAGTCACACCAGATTTTAAACAATTTATACGTAGAGTATTGAGCTTAGTCAAACAAACCAATATTTTTAAATAAATAAATCATCTTTTTGAAGTGAAAAGATACTTTAAGACAACACTTTTGATTCAAAACATTTTGATTGAATAAGCGCTCAAGTAAATACATCAATGTGCCTATCT
>JAKCPI010018042.1:0-99836 GCA_023213315.1 Euborellia annulipes | reverse complement strand
CCAAGGGGGCGATTTGGGTTTTCAGGGGGGCGATAAATAAGCTGGGGGCGATTGGGGGGCGATGAGTATTCAAAGGGAGAAAAATTATTAGTTTACTAAAATTTAAAAAATAAAAATCAAAGAGAAAATCTCCTATTTACAGGATGGTCAGGATAGAAGAGGACAAAATATTATCATAAAAATAAAATAGTCTGAAGATAATTCCAATCTAGAATTGAAACGTCACTTTTAGCTCAAATCTTAAATTTCAATTTAAAAAAATCATTTTCTTGAATTTTTTTTTTCTCATGGGGCCTGGGCCCTTTAAGCTCAAATCAAGTTTGATCTTTTTCACGACTCAGGATAGCTAAAAACGCAGATTTCAGTGGCTAATTTTCAAAAAATTTTCCATACCCCCAGATTCCCCCGAAATCCTCTGTCCAGATCTGGCCTCGATAAATTAAAACTTTGTAACTCTTTGTTTAGGAAATTTTGAAAAATTTTATATAACTTTATTTAAATAAATATTGTAAGCTATGTATAACTATTTCAAAAGTTGTGTCAAAAACTGTGTAAAAAATTGTTGGCATGAAGGCCACAATAGCCTTTTACATACTAAAAAAAAACTTTTTTTTTTGGGGGGGGCGTATTACTAAGTAGCCCCGGGACCTGTCAAGTCTGTCTGCGGCCCTGTATATAGGCCTACGGTAATAAAATTGTTTAAAATAATAAAACTGCTTTATTATTTACACTTTACTTCAAATTAAAATTAGGCCTACAATGAAAATGTAACTCAAGCTCAAACAAAAAAGAGATATCCACTATATATATTTGTATGTGTATATATATATATATATATACATGAAATAACTCGAATAGGCTATACATATGGACTATTTAATATCATCTATAAAACATACCAGAGAGAGAGTTATAACGGCATTCAAGTAAAAAATTATCCCAATTCCAACTCCCTATTATTCTTTCACTTTTTTATTACAAAAATAATACAAGAATTGTTTTTTTTTCTTTAATGCAATGACAAATTTGATGAATCTCCATTTTTTTTTTTTTTTTTATTAAAAAATTAGAATTTTATATACGAATGTTTATTTCAAAACGATTGTGTTTATTTAACGGAGAAAAGGTGAAGAGCTAAAAAAATCTGGTGTGATTGGTCGCACAGTACACAACTTTTTCTTAACTTCGGTAATCGAAAGTTGTGTTCCATATTTTTTGTGTCGGCGTATATTTAGTTTCCGAAGGTACGGTACATTGAAATTCAAGATATAAAAAAATCTGGTGTGACTGGCGCACAGCACACAACTTAGTAAAGTGGTCTTCAGAAGATTTCAATCGCAAAATAAGAATATACATTTTAAAGAGCATCTAAAAAATAATTGATTTTTGAATTTAAAAAAAAATCGTTGGAGCAAATTTTGAGAAAATCGAAAAAAACTGAAAAAGTACATCAGTAAAGTACTAGTACTCTTTGGCCGATTTTGATTAAAAGCTTATTTTCCCGGTCCCGGGGGTGTTTAACTTAAATATAGAATTTCAACCTCATAGCTCAATTCCTTCATGCTTAAAATTGAACACACACACACACACACCCACCCACACACACACAGACAGACCATGTCGCGAAAACCACTTTTTTGGATTCAGGGGACCTCAAAACGTGAAGATCCATCAAAATCTCGACATCGAATTTTTGACATGAATCCATACTTTCTCTCTATATATATATTACATATATACATAGGTAAGAGAAAGTAATATATAAACATGGGAAAATATTTATATTTTGTTACCATGGCAACCATTTCTCCAATGAAGTACAAGAGTAAAGTAGTCTTCAGATGATTTCAATGGCAAAATGAGAATATACCAGGTACAATGAGCGCCACAATTAAGTTTCCACCTGATAGCTAGAGCCCTAATTATGGTATAGTATATGGGGTATAGTGAAATAATTTTATTGACCGAAAAGGTAAAATCTGGTAGAGATGATTTTATTTTCAAATTTAAAATTATTTCACCATATACCATATACTTAAGGCTCTAGCTATCAGGTGGGGACTTAATTGTGGCGCTCACTGTACATTTCAAAGAGCATCTAAAAAATAATTGAATTTTGAATTTTAATTAAAATCGGAGCGAATTTTGAGAAAATCGAAGAAAAAAAAAAACTGAAAAAATTTTCAACCACTAGGGGGTGCGTGCCTAACTTAAATATAAAATTTCAACTTCCTAGCTCGATTCCTTCATGCTTTAAATTGAATCCAGACAGACAAACCTTGTCGCCAAAACCACTTTTTGGACTCAGGGGACCTCAAAAAGTGTATATCCATCAAAATCTCACATCGAATTTTTGACATGAATCCAAAATACTTTCTATATAAAGGCCTATATGTATATTAATAAATAAGAAAGTAAATATTTATTAATTCATATACCCGAAAAAAATAAGGGTGTGTCGCCGGGAGTTGAACCACGGATTCACCAATTTGTACTCGTAGTGCCCTTACCACTAGACCACAGCACGACATTCGGGTATATGAACTCAGTTGGAAAGCAATTTTAGTCATCAGAAGAAATGGATGGACCCAAATTCGGCGCCAAAAATTTCTCCGTCAATCAGGTGCTAGATAGAATAATTATTATATAGGTAAGAGAAAGTAAAAATAAATCTTTGGCTTCATAATAATGTATGTAATTTTAGGACAACGGTCCCTAAAAAGGATTTTTTCTGCAGTTATATTAATTAAAAGGTGACATTTGCGCATCATGGGGAGGCATGCAACTGTTCCCCTCTACCATCGCAAGGGCCTCATTCTGGAGTCGGAATAATTTTATCTGAATATGTCGTTTATAGTAGAGGAGAAAGTGCCTCCCTACAGCCTATTAACGTATGTATATATCTCGTACAATTTAGCCTAAAAGGACACTAATATTCCTTGAACTGAACAAAAGGACACCATTTAATTAAAATATCTACATTTGATTTCATAGAGAAGAATCCCCAGAGTAGGGTAGAGAAATTCAAATGTAGTGAGAAATAAGCAAACAAATTTTCAACTTGCCTAGAGGCTCGCTGAGATATAAGTTTCATTTTATTATTATTTTTTTTTTTTTTTTTTTTGTATTAAAAAAACACCTGCTATTTATAAATTTTATATAATAAATATAAAAATCAATTTTTTTATTAAATTATATGTAAAATTTTGCATATAAAAAAAAATCATCTCATTGTTGTGAAATTCATTTTGCAAAATGTTATAAAAGTTAAAGCGCACTCGCTATAAAAAGAGAATCAATAAATCCCGGCAATAAAAAAAAGAGTTGATTTAAGATGTAGATATCTAAGATAGAGGGATGCGATGGATGCATAGATAGGAAGGAAACAAGCTGACCAACGTATCGATCTATGACAGAGAAATTCCTCTCAAGCAAATTCTAACATATTTTGGAACTTCTTGAAAATTATAGTCTATATATTTTATGTATAATAAAGAAATTGAGTGATTTTTAATTAAGCTTTGAGTATGAGGATTCTATAACCCGGCATTGGTATAAGATGCTCTGGAGAAGTTTATCGAAAAATCAATTTTGAATAGGTCTTTTGGGTATAACGCAAAAAACAGCATTTTTGTTAAAAACAACATGAAGAGGAATTAGTACCTAATTGATTTAAATAAAAAATCATGGGGGCGAACTCATACCCCGTTAAGTTAATCAATAGTGACATTGTCAGTAGTTTGAACGTTTGTACCTGGATATCATTTAAAGTCTTTAAGGCATAAGATGCCACAAGAAAATGACATTGACACCACCACGCACTCGACCAACTAAAGTTTTTGTGAGTATGGTTTATTTGTTGGTGGGTCATACATCCCATGATCCCCAGGAATGAAACCCGAGATCTCCAGCCTATCAGAAGTAATGGAGTGTTTCCCTTTGCACCAGGCCCCGAACCCTCAATTACGCCAATAAATACTCACATTTCCCTATACAGTATGACAAAGGTATGCAATTAGCTTGTTTTTCTCTACCGAGAAAAATTTATCAATTGTCAGCCGCTTAATAAGCCAACAGGAGGACAGGCATCTTGGTCTGTTATATCATCCTACTGTAAGCAAAATAATCCAGGTTCCGGGATTATTTATACTTAAAATAGTTTTAGAGATCTATATATGAGGCCACAGCGCCAGAAAGGCCTAACCCACATTTGACTTTTTTTGTTTTACGCCTTACTATTATCTATTAAATCGTGAATTCCAGAGTAGTACAGTACTTCTCATGATATAGTAATACAGTACTGTTCTGGAATTCATGATTTTATAGATACTAAGGCATAAAACCAAGAAAGTGAAATGTGGGTTAGGCCTTTCTGGCGCTGATGGCCTCATATTTGAATAAGTTATTAATAAATCCATAAAGTAAGTGGCTGTTTGTTTATTCAACAGGAAAAGGAGTAGAAGTAGCCAAAAAATATAAAGCCTCCGATTTTTACAAATTTAAAAGAAGTTTCGAAAAAAATTGTATTATTCCATCTTCAGTTCTGATTTTATTATCACATCATCAATCCTGAAGATTCATTCGGTCCTAGTGTAAAGGAAAGTCCGGATAGGCTGAAGATCCCGGGTTCAATTCCCGAGGACCATGGCTCCACCAACAAATAAACTTGCAAAATATTTAAATATTCCTATGACTAGTCAAGTCAGAATCGAGGTATTTATTGAATATTAATATCTTATTCAAATGAATAGATCTCGAATGCTATTTAACTAAGGAGTAATCTCCTATGGGAACACCCCTGGAAATAAACTAATTGGTAATCAATATTAAGTTTAGTAATGCCAATACCAACAAGGCACTATTGTTCCCGTAATTCCTACGTTAAATAATGAATTATAATAATCAAGACCACGCCATTGTTTAATACTTTCTTTTTAACAAATCTACTTAAATCTTTGTACCTTAAAAAAAGGCGAATGTCATAGTTCTGATCTGAACACTCTTATCAAAGTCATTTTAAGTAAGTTTAGTGAAACTTTCTAAAGTTATTTCTCAAGTTTTAGTTGATTATCCTATTAAGATAATCATACTATTATTAAGTATAGAGTATTTATAAAGTAAGTAAATTTCGAGATTTAATTTCTGCATGAATATGGAAAAAAAAAATTTGACCTAAATGTTTATAAAGAAAACGGGTCTCATTAGTAGAAAACCCTTAGGGAAATGTAATAGGCGGTTATATTTCCAATTTCTATCGTTAGAGAGTGGATTTCATGTCGGAATACAACTGGATTTTTATTCATCCCTATTCCCGATAATAATTTTTCTCCTCTACTTGTTCAATCCCATTTTTTATTGATTCGGTTTCGAAATTCGAAACGAAAGATACGATACTTGTAACTTGTGGATAAAGGAGGTGTGAGCTAGAAATTTTTTTTTTTTTATTGGGCTTATTATTAAAAGTCACAAATCATTATATTTCATTTATCTCCTTTTTTTTTTAAATTTAATATCAGCTATTTTTCTTAATTAAATATGAAATATGAAGAAAGGGTGAGATTTAAAAAAAAAAAATAATAAAATGAAATCATTCAAGCGTTTAACAAAATATTAAAGTTTTTTGAATTAAATTTCTTTTTAATTAAAAAAAAAAAAAAATATTGATTAATCAAGTATTTAATTAATCTTTTCTTTGAGCCGGATATTCGATAAAATTCCAGTATTTTTTGAATTATTGCTGACCCTCTGATTTCACTTTCTCTTATCCAATAGATAGAGTTATTTGTTGATATATATAGAGAAAGAAAATATTGCAGACATTTCACAAATTTTTGATGGAAATACACGTTTTAAGGCCTGTCGTTTGTCTGTGTCTGTATTCAGAATAAAGCATGAAGGAAATGAGCTACGAGGTGGAAATTTCATTTTTAAGTTAGGTACAGTAGAGGCCACAAGTGTCTGATGTACTCAAGTGTGAAACCTTGAGCTTAGTCAACCAAACCAATTTTTTAAAAATAAATCTTTTTTTAATGCAACTGAAAGGGAAAAGCTACTTTTAAAGACAACACTTCGAAGGGCTGAGAATTTTAGTTGCTGAAGACTCAAGGGTCCACTCTCGAGTACATCTGGCATTTGTGGCACCGACCATACCTCATTGAGGCGTGAAAATAAGCTTTTAAATAAAATCGGCCAAGAGTACTAGTACTTTTCTGATGTACTTTTTCAGTTTATTACGATTTTCTCAAAATATCCTCTGAACAATTTTGTTTAAAATTCATAAATCAATTATTTTTTTAGATGCTCTGTATATTCTCATTTTGTCCTCAAAATTGTTGGAAGCACACTTTACTTTTGTACTTTAAAAGAAAGGTAGTTGCAGTGGTAACAAAATATATTTGTATGTTTATTTTATTTTATTATTTTTTTTTTTTAATTCGTTTGTAAGGTCTTTTTCGGCATCGTAGGCCATTGAGACCAGACCGGTCCTCGGGCTCGGTGTAGTTGGTAGCGCGTCTGCCTTGTATACCAAGGGTCCAGGGTTCGAATCCCAGGCAGTCAGATGATTTTATTTAAGCCATTTGGATACTAAAAGGCTTAAATAAGAATGCTTGTACCCCCAATGGATATATTTACAAATAATGGGTATCGTAAAAAGTCTTAAATGGTCTAAGTTGCCGAAAAGACTGTGTGTATGTGTGAATGTGAGTGTGAATGGGAAAAAAGTGTGTGAGACCAGGTCCCTAATTATTTCGATTGATTCCAATTCAATAGAAATTTTGTCGTCTAGGACGGGATGCGAACATTTGATCTTTTTTTTATCAGCAACCAATGCTCTACCTCTGAGCAATAGATCAAGGGCTTCAATGTTTATAAATATTACATTATGAATTCTAATGTCCTGACATATATATAGTCACAAAAAATCTGGTATGGCACATAACGTTCAATTACTCAAGGTAAGAGCTACGTGACGAGTCGCACCAGGTTTTTGACATTGTATTTAAAAAATCTTCATAAAATATATTATTGACTGAAATTATTATTAGCGAAATGGGGGAGCAAATCAGAGACTTTCCAAAATTAAATCAATTCTTGTGTAAGTTGTAGTTTCGAATTTTCATCATGCAACATTATTATTTAATTACTCACGAAGCTTAAACGAAATGAATCAGATTTTGAATAAAATATTGAAAAAATCTTAATTGTATTGATTTTAAAACCAATAATGATCAAGAGTTATCACAATAAGAATTTAATTAATATTCGTTCCTAATTATTAATTAATCATCCTCTTATATTTCGCCTTGTTATTAGTAAAATAAAGTTAATTAATCTTCTAAAGACTGTTTGAATCAATTGAAAAGAAGCAAAAAAATATTGGTTGAAGTTAGAACTTAGTTTCTCCCTCTCTCTTGGAGGCTAGTATGAAATATTAGTAGAACCGAAAATACAAAATTAAACTTCATTTCCACCTGCGCTGAGAGAGCTGCTCAGGGCTTTATATTAATCATCGTACAATAAGAAGAACAAATTAGGGGCGGAAGGGGTGGCTCTCGTTTAATTAATAAACCTTTCAAATTCATTTTATTATTTTTTGATAATTACTTATTAACCATAAATTTTATTTTTTACTATGTTCAATCCCACAAACCTTATACTGAATCAGAGAGGGAGGGGGTGAAAAAGATCCCAGGCGAAAGCAATTTTATTCAGATGTGAGTTAAATGATCGCAATACTTTCTCTCTATATATTTCATATATAAAGTAAGAGAAAGTAAAACTTCCCAACTACCGATCTAATTAAAATAAATAGAGAGGTCTAAATGGCCTTCGATGCCGAAAATGACCTTAAATTAAATAAAAAAAAAAACTTGACATAGGATTTTTGACAGGATCGCAATACTTTCTTTCTATATTACATATATAGGGTAAGAGAAAGTAAAAAACTTTGTTCAATATGATGCCAAGCGCGGCGAAAAGCTCGGGTTGATGACCACGAACAATCAGCTTGTGGAATGTCCCCCGGTAGCTATTGGTACTATGTATTTAAAAATAATTATATAAATAAATTAAACCGCTCTTTAGCAGAAAAGGCTTTAAAAATAATAATAATTTTTAACAAACTTATAACAAATTTAGATAGAAATATTATATATAATTTTACTGAGAAGAAACTCTAGTAGGCTATATAAAAAAAAAGAAACTTCAGATTACTGGTATATAAAAATAATATTTCATATATGGACCCTGTTACGCATTAGTGTGTCAAGCGCCAGCTACCGAGATTTGAGAAAAAAAAATAGTTTTTTGTTTTCATTGGATTATATATAATTTTTTTTTTTTGCCAATTAAATATAAATTTTTTTAGGACATATTTCATAAAAAATACTATTAATTATAAGCTTAGCATTTGAAACAATATTCCGTGCTTAACTCAATTTTTAATTTTTTTGGCTCTTGACACACTAATGCATAACAGGGTCCATATAAGATAAGGCAAAGTAATTATAGTCTATGTTATGTAAAGAAAAAAATTGGTCCTCTCTACAGCTCCCCCCTCCCTAATGATACTTTCTCTTGTCTATAGGCTTATATATATGTTAATATATAAAGAGAAAAAGTATTGGAATCATGTCAAAATTCGATGATGAAATTTTGATGGAAATAAATGTTTTGAGTCAAAAAAAGTGGGTCCCACAAAATGGTCTGTCTGTGAACAAAATATCTCAAGAACAAAAATAATTATTAGATATTTAGGTTAGTCACCCTCCTAGCACGTTACCCAAAGCTCAAAAGAACGATTTTGATTAAAATTAATAAATCAATTATTTTTAGATGCTCTTTAAAATGTACAGTATATACTCATTTTGTCAAAATTGTTTGAAGCACACTTTACTAATGCACTTCATTTGAAAGTTATCGTTTCCATGATAACAAAAATTTTCCCATCTTTATAAATTTTACATCTTGAATTCTAATGTACTGCTAGAAAGTAAATGCATGTCGACAAAAACAAATCTGCTGTGACAAGCACACAACACAACTTTCAATTACCCATGATAAGAGAAAGTTGTGTGCTGTGCGACCAGTAACACCAGATTTTTTTTATAAAAAATAAACCCAGAAAAGATATGCCACTTAGCGTTGTAAAAAAAAAAAAAATTCAATTGTCTTTTTGAAATGTTATTTTCAATTTATTTTAAAGATTTTTATCGTATTTATTTATTTGTGTATGTGTGGTGTTCAAATGGGAATATTTTACATTCAAATACATGGGGTAGTTGTAGAGTAAAATACAAACGAGCAATTGATTATAGGTTTTAATTTTTTTTTTTTTTTTTTTTTAATAATTAGTGTTGGTGCTCAGTGATCACTTAACTCAAGGCCTCCACATGAAAGGGACAATTGGACACGCTAGGAAACAATTTGTGAGATAATAAACTTTTAATCTATTATAACTCATTGCCAAGAGAAATAATAACATTAGTTGGTTGTTATTGAATTGATTTTCAACTGGCTGAGTATACAAGGTGAGAGAGAGATAAACTTTTAAACAAAAATTTAAATAAAATTCAAAGTTTGTTTGAAATCTTTGCACTTGCAATGGATAAACATCAATTCCTAAGGGAGCATAGAACTAAAATATTCATTCTGTGACTTCACTTTAACTCAACTCAACTGTTTTTACTTTCCTTTACCTATATATGGACCCTGTTATGCAATGGTGTGTCAAAGACCAAACATCGAGTTTTGAGAAAATCAACATTAAAGTTTTTTGTTTTCATTGGATTATAATTAATTTTTGTTGTCAATTGTGCAAGTAACTTTAAATATAAATTTTTTTAGGACATATTTCATAAAAAAAATACTATTAATTAAAGCATTTGAAACAATATTCCTTGCTCAACTCAATTTTGAATTTTTTGGTCTTTGACACACCATTGCATAACAGGGTCCATATATATAATACATACAGTATATATATCAGGAACGGATTAATGCAATTTTGCCTGTGGGACGGTTTTTTTTTATTTAAGGCGTCGTCCACATATTACGTAACGTCTTTTTTGAAGATTTTCTATTCCCCCCCCCCCATGTCAGTCACATACAAACAAACAATTATTATGTCACAGCATAGAACCCCCCCCCCCCCGAATAAAATTTCTTATACAAAATTCATATCGCCTATCCCCCCTTTAATCCATCCCTGCTATTTATTCATATATATAGAAAGTATTAATTTGCTGTCGACATTTTAATAAAAATATATGTTTTAAGATGCCCTGAGTCCAACAAAGTGGGCCCAACAAAATGATCATCTGTGAACAAAATATCTCAAGAAAGAAAAGAGCTAGGAAGTTGAAATTTTATATTTAAATTAATTACCCCCTGAGGCGTAACACGAAGCTTTTGAACAGAATCAGTCAAAGAGTACTAGAACTTTACTGATGTACTTTTTCAGTTTTTTTCGCTTATCTCAAAATTCACTCCAACGATTTTGATTAAAATTCAAAAATCAATTATTTTTTTGATGCTCTTTAAAATTCTCATTTTCTCATTTTGCCCTTGAAATATTTATTTCTTTACTCTCGTACTTCATAGGAAAGATAGGAGAAATGGTTGCCATGGTAATACCCGGTAAAATATATATATTTCCTTACTGTTGAATTCTACTGTCAGAAACTAAATACACTATATGTTAACACAAAAAGTCTGGCGTGACAAGCACAGAATAGAACTTTCGTTTCAATTAGCGAAGGTTGTTCACTGTGCGACTACTACCACACCAGAATTTTTTATTCTAGTAGATGAATATTGGTTTCTTATTTGATTGTTAAACATTTTGACCTCATTTTTTGTTGGTGGATATTAGTACGTTTTATGGGCATTTTTTTCGTCACGGTGATTGGCCAAATATAAGAGCAAAAAAAAAAAAAAAAATAATAATAATAATAATAATAATAATAATCGGTAAAAATGCCTGAGAGGACAAAAAAAATTGTGCCCTTTTCCCGGAGGGCATTCTTAAAAAAAGGAAAAAAAAACCTTTAGAAGAGGAAATAGCCTCTCTTTCCGTTTATCAATTTCAAGATTATTAAAAAAGAAGTGAAGGTATGGTGATTAAAAAAAAAATTGAATATTTTATTCTCGATAAAGATTAGAATTTTTAATTTTGTATTCATTACTAATTTTTTTTCTAATTTCAGGGTAGATAATTTTAAATAATAAAGATTAATTCATCAAAAAAATATAATTAATTGCCACGAATCTATAGGAGTTGTGTTCTGTGCTTGTCACACCAGATTTTAGTGTCGACATATATTTAGTTTCCACAGATATACATGTATTCGAATTCAAGATATAAATGTTATCATGAAATCCATTTCTCTTATCTTTCCTATGAAGTACAAGAGTAAGGTGTGCTTCAAAAGATTTCAAGGGAAAAATGAGAATATACATTTTAAAGACCATGTAAAAAATAATTGATTTTTGAACTTTAAGGTGCGCGTCTCGGGGTGCTAATTTTGGGACTTTCCAGCGGCCACAATTTTGAAGCTATCAACCTTAAATTTTTTTAAATTAAAGCTATTTAAAATATCTATAAATAATAGAAGCCCTTTTTTTGATTTTCGAAAAAAATTTTTTTTTTTTTAGATTAATCGCATTAAATAAAAGATATTTTAAAAAAGGAGCTCTCTAAGTTGTAGATAATTAAATTAGTAATCATTGTGTTAAAAAATAATTAATTTTTTGCCTTTAATTAATTAGCTGGAAAGTCTAGAATTAAATGAAACAAGTTACGTGTATTCCAATAGGGGAACACTAACGCCATCTCATGCCGCCTCGAGTCAACCGTGTTTTAACGGTTTTTCGAGACGCGC
Organism: Euborellia annulipes; assembly: GCA_023213315.1. Lineage (NCBI taxonomy): Eukaryota > Metazoa > Arthropoda > Insecta > Dermaptera > Anisolabididae > Euborellia > Euborellia annulipes. The sequence goes on along the minus strand of JAKCPI010018042.1, from coordinate 87,954 downwards.
ACCTTAATCAAAACCGTTGGGGCGAATTTTCTAAAAAAAAACAAAAAAAAACCCAGCTAGCAGAGACCCGTCAAAATGACGTCGGAAACTGGTCAGAGACTGACCAGAAATGACGTTATGTTTGACGACAAAATGACCTAAAAATCACGGACTAATGTCACAGACCGATGACGACATTTTAAAACGTCAAAAAAACGTGATTCCGTGACTTTTTTTGACCAATTTTTTGACGTCAAAATGACCTAAAAATCACGGACTAATGTCACAGACCGATGACGACATTTTGAAACGTCAAAAAAACGTGATTCCGTGACTTTTTTTTGATCTTTTTATAACCTGATGGATAAAAAAAATGAGAAACAAACTCACATAAAAAATTAAATTGTATTAATAATATTAATAATATAATTATAAAACACATTATTTTAGCAATTAAATACATCTCTTCTCTATCCATATAAATGACAAAAATAGGAAAGTTGAAATTTAATATATATATGACTCATTATAAAATAATAATTGAGAGATTTAATTATTCAATTTTTAATTTTAATTAGTACCTATATCGATATTTTATTTTAATACTTTTGTAAAAACGCGATTTTCTATACACTATTATATAAAAGACAATGTTACAGACTATAGCCATTACAGGATCATCATTATTTATAAATTCAACAGCAATAAAAGACATGACTTCATTAACTGCCACCATAGATAATAGACTGTCACTAACTGAACCGGTATGATCCTTTGTGTGTGCTAACAGTTGCGCATGCGCGAAATGCATGTGCATGCGCGAAATGTGTGCGCATGCGTATTAAAATAAAAATATGGAGGTAAGAGAAAGTAATAATAAGTGTCGTGATCGGTACCTGATCGGTACGTCTTTATAATGTGATATTTTGCACGTTTTAAAGACGTTACAAAAAAGACGTTTTATTTTAGGTTTTAATTAGTCATTTGACGTCTTTTGACCAGTTATGACCAATTTCGGACGTCATTTTGACGAGGTTCTGCTAGCTGGGAAGTTTATCAGTAAAGTACTAGTACTCTTGAGCGTATTTTGTTCAAAAGCTTCGTGTTACGTGCCATGGGGTACCTAAATTAAATCTAAAATTTCAACCTCTTATCTCTTTTTGTTCTTGAGTTATTTTGTTCACAGACACACAGACAGATAAACTATGTTGCGAAAACCACTTTTTGGATTCAGGGTATCTCAAAACGTGTATATCCATCAAAATCTCGACATCGAAATTTTGACTTGAATCCAATACTTTCTCTATAATATTAATATATATAGGTAAGAGAAAATAAAAGTCTGATTACATTTACTTAAGATGAGAAAGATATTATTAAAATAAACAACTCGAAATAAAGAAATAAATTTATAGTTAAGAAATATGTAATTTATCTTTGATAGAAGGAGAGAGTAGGCCCTAACTACTATTGAATATCTCACATGCCTTTGTCAAAATTCCTTCCTGACCCAAATTCTTTTGAGAGAGATAATATTTGGATATGTGGTTACAAGTTCTAAACTAGAGAGAGAGAGAGAGAAGTGAAGTGAGACGAGATGACAACATGGGATGATGATGAATATTAATAAAAACCACAGGGTCCAGCTTAGGGATTTCTCACTCCTTACTCAACGATACAGGGTTCCATAGAAATATTTCTTAATATCTATCCTTTGAAGAGAAAATCGCTACGCTTATATAAATAATTAAGCCCTTATTTTTAAAAATTTCATCGCTTAGGACGCAAAGTGAACCCATGATTTTTGGATCGTTAAATGAAATCTATGTTTCAAGGAGAGATAGGCCTACCTATATAAAGAGTATATTTTCTTTCTCTTATCTATATATGAATGGGTTTAGGTTAAAAATTCGATGATTTTGATGGAAATATATATGACCAAAAGGTAGTTTTCGCATGTATACAAAATATCTCAATAACAAAAAGAGTTAGGAGTTTGAAATTTTATATTTAAGTTAGGTACCCCCCCCCCCCCCCGAGGCGTGAAAATAAGCTTTTAAACAAAATCGGCCAAAGACTTTACCTGTGTACATTTTTTTCCGATTTTTTCAAAATTCGCTCCAAAGATTTTGATTAAAATTCAAAAATCAATTATTTTTTACATGCTCTTTAAAATGTATATTCTCATTTTGTCCTTGAAATCTTATGTAGAACAATTTACTCTTGTTTTCATAGGAAAGATAGGAGAAATGGTTGCCTTGCTAACAGAAATATTGAAAAAGTACATCAGTAAAGTACTCTTGGGTCGATTTTGTTCAAAAGCTTATTTTCACGCCTCAGGATGGTACCTAACTTAAATATAAAATTTCAACCTCCTAGCTCTTTTCGTTCTTGAGATATTTTGTTCACAGAGGGACAGACCATGTCGCGAAAACCACTTTTTTAGAATCAGGGGACCTCAAAACGTGTATATCCATCAAAATCTCGACATCGAATTTTTGACATGAATCCAATACTTTCTCTCTATATACATATATATGTTATATAGGTAAGAGAAAGTAAAATGTACGGAACAGTCGGAAACTAAATATATATCGACACAAAAAATCTGGTGTGACAAGCACAGAACACAACTTTCCATTACCGTAGGTAAGAGACCAGTCACACCAGATTTTTTTCAAAAGCTTAGTTGTGACTCAAACAATAAACAACAAATTTTTCTTATATTTTCACATACATATAGAACTATAGGGAAGAGAAAATAATAGTCTTTAGAAAATATTTTAATTTTTATAGGCCTAATTAACGATAGAAAATTGAAAATATATAGAAAATAGTTATCATATAAATTAAAATTTCTCTCATAAGAGAAAAGAGCAATTTCCTCTAACAACTAGAGTTTTGTTTGCATCGAATTAAAAAAAAAAAAAAAAAAAAAAACTCTTCATTTATTATTTAAATGAGTGCTTTATTGTTTTTAATATTTCATCTGAAGTCCTCTTGAATATTAACTGAGATTTTAATAAGGGTACTCATGAGCTGCTAGTACCTTATTCGAGCATAAAAAAAAGCGGAAAAATCTGGTGTGACTGACAGCAACTTTCTCTTACGCTTCATTAATAAAAATTGTGGTGTCACACTAGATTTTTTTGTGTCTAGATATAATGGTAATTAATTTAGGAGTGAAGAAGCCCTCCTGGTTACAATTTTACAAGACGATTTATTAAATATAATGTTAGGGAAATTAAATTTAATTCAAATAAGAATGATTAACATTTGAAAAATCTGGTGTGACTGATTGCACAGCACACAACTTTCTCTTACCATCGGCAAGAGAAAGTTATGTACTGTGCTTGTCACACCAGATTTTTGTGTCTAGATATAATGGTAATTAATTTAGGAGTGAAGAAGCCCTCCTGGTTACAATTTTACAAGACGATTTATTAAATATAATGTTAGGGAAATTAAATTTAATTCAAATAAGAATGATTAACATTTGAAAAATCTGGTGTGACTGATCGCACAGCACACAACTTTCTCTTACCATCGGCAAGAGAAAGTTATGTACTGTGCTTGTCACACCAGATTTTTTTGTGCCGGCATATATTTAGGATCCGACAGTACGATACATTTGAATTCAAGATGTAAAATTTATAAGTATGGGAAAATATTTATATTTTGTTACCATGGCAACCAATTTACCTATCTTTCCTATGGAGTACAAGAGTAAAGAGGTCTTCAAAAGATTCCAGAGGCAAAATGAGAATATACATTTTCAAGAGCATCTAAAAAATAGTTACCGTTCATTTATGAATTTTAAAAAAATAGTTGGAGCGAATTTTGAGAAAATCGAAAAAAACTGAAAAATTACATCAGTAGAGTATTAGTACTCTTTGGCTAATTTTGTTCAAAAGCTTCGTGTCACGTCCCAGGGGGTACCTAAATTAAATATAAAATTTCAACCTCCTAGCTCTTTCCGTTCTTGAGATATTTTGTTCACAGACAGACCATGTCGCAAAAACCACTTTTTTGGATTCAGGGGACCTCAAAACATCCATCAAAATGTCGACATCGAATTTTTAACATGAATCCAATACTTTCTCGCTATATATATTAACATATATAGAGGTAAGAGAGTAAAAACCTCTCTTACCTTCGGTAATTGAAAGTTGTGTTCTGTGCTTGTCACATCAGATATTTTGTGTCTTTCCGCAGTAAGCTCTACATTATATAGATTTTTTTTTTTATATTCCACCCTTTTAGCCCCTGGCCATTTGAGATGCGCAACTATTTCCATATCCTTCCTATTAAGTACATGTACCAGAAGATTTTTTTTGTTATTTCAAGTCAAAAAAAAATTTGAATTATTTTTTCCTCAATCAAACATTATATAAAGTACCTATATACTGTATTAAGAAGATTTGTTGAGAAGAGTGAATTTGAATTAATAAATATTTGTAAGGCGATGTTTGAGCCGAGGGGGATCGAATTATACATAAAACTACAAGCAAAGGAAACTTTCTTTGTAGTGAAATATATTCACCAAACGAAAGATGGAGATGCTTGTAGTTTTTTTTTTTTTATAACACTCACACTTTTTTCACACTCCCACTCACGCACACATTCACACGGCTTTTTGGCAACTCAGGCCATATAAGACTTTGTCGATATCCGTTATTGATTAATATACATATTGGGGGTTAAGGCATTCAAATGAATTTTTTTTTTTTAATTATAAATAAATAGGGGAGGCGAGTGCAGAAGAAAGCACTGGCAATAAAAAACAAATACCACCTCCAAAAAACACTATAACAATGATGAGAGATAAAAGTTTAAGAATATTTTCTATTAGGCCCTATTTAATAAAAATTTCTTATTAAATATTATTGGAAAACTAAATTCTCTGTTAGGGTGGTAGAGGGTGAGGAGGGAAAGAAAGTAATACATTTGCTTAAAAGTAAAAATTTTACAAAAAAAAAAAAATATTTTTAAGGAAAAATACTATTTTGTTTATTAGAAGGGGTGATTTACACCCTTTCTCATCCTCCCCCCTGGGGTACAAGACGATCATATAATTAGAAATTGGATAATTTTATAAGTATATGTTGAGAGAAAAAAAAAATTGAAAATAAAAATTTAATTCGTTATGAAAATATTCATTACCTTAATAATAAGATGACCAGACGGGGTGTGGTGTAATGAGGTTGGGGGATGAACGTCTTATATGCACAAATCACAACACAATATAAAAGAAACTATACACACACGAGAGAGAGAGAGAGAGAGAGAGAGTGGAGCTGACTCGATTGACTCATGGCTCGTCTCAAACTAATCTAAAAGACAGAACGCCTGACAGGCAGGCAACACACAAGCAGGCTCTAGAAGCATTCCTCTCTGAGCGACCAATATCAAATAAGTTCTCTATTTAAAAAAAAATTCTATTTACTTGCAAACTAACGGGGTTTTATTCCGTTTGGAATAAATTCGAAATTGAAATAACTATTAATAGACACACTTCATAAACTCATAAACTCACCCTTAAAACTCACCGCAATTTAAATTAAATACTTCCAAGTGTTATTTTTTGTATTTATTTATTTATTAGGGATAAATTTGAATTAAAATAATTTTTAAAGGACTTATTATATTTACCAAACCCTATTATCAATAAATAATTATTTTTTATCAAGGTTTTTACTTTCTCTTACCTATACATATGTGTAATATATATATAAAGTATTGGATTCATGTCAAAAATTCGATGTCGAGATTTTAACGGATATACACGTTATGAGGTCCCCTGAATCCAAAAAAGTGGTTTTCTTGTAAAATGAATTTTCAAGAGAAATGCACGTTTTTAAAGTCTCTTCTATATATAGGCCTAAAGAGAAATAATCTCCCATTGATACAAATTTTAAATTTGTTTTCTTACACGGAAATTTTTGGTTAAAAATATTAATTTTCATTAAAAAAGGAATCTTAATTTAAATTAATATTTTTTTATAATAAAAAAATCTGGTGTGACTGGCCCACAGCACTCTTAACTTCGGTAATCGAAAGTTGTGTACTGTGCTTGTCACACCAGATTTTTGTGTCAAAATGTAATTAGTTTCCAACAGTATGATTCATTCGATTTTCAAGATGTAAAATTTATGAGAAAATATTTATACTGTATTTTGTTACCATGGCAACCCTTTCTCCTATCTTTTCTATGGAGTACAAGAGTAAAGTGGTCTTCAGAAGATTTCAATGACAAAATGAGAATATACATTTTAAAGAGAATCTAAATAATTATTGATTTTTGAATTTAAAAAAAAAATCGTTGGAGCTAATTGGGAGAAAATCGAAAAAAAAACTGAAAAAGTGCATCAGTAAAGTACTAGTACTCTTTGATCAATTTTGTTCAAAAGCTTCGTGTCACGTCCCATGGGGTGCCTAACTTATATAAAATTTCAACCTTCTAGCTCTTTTGGTTCTTGAGATATTTTGTTCACAAACACACACACAGACAGACAGACCATGTCGCGAAAACCACTTTTTTGGTTTCTGGGGACTTCAAAACGTGTATATCCATCAAAATCTCGACATTGAATTTTTGACATGAATCCAAAACTTTCTCTCTATATATATTAAAATATATGTAGAGGTAAGAGAAAGTAAAAAGTATTTTTAGGATATTACTGTATTATAAAGATATATTATTAATATTTAATATATATTATCTTGACCATTAATTAAATTTTATCTCAAGTCTATTTATCTATTTCGTGGTTCGATCCCCACCCTCACATCCACTTCCTCATAACTTTTTTTTTTTTTTTTCATTTTCGTTTTGTTGTCGTAACAGAGAGGCAGGGGAGAGAGAAGGGTTGGAGGTGGGGGTTGGTGTATGTTCAAAAGCTAATATATGTTCAGTGATTAATGATGTCATTTCAAATGACACACGCGTTTCACACCCACATAGCCAGGGCCCAGAGTCCTCCGGGGCTCTCTTCCCCCCCTTCCCTCTTGGAAAGGATATGGAATGGGAAAGGAGAGAGGGAATATGGATGGGGTGTGTTGGTATGGTGGGATGAGCGTGTATGGGTGGGTTTGGCAAAATCAGGCGACGCAAACACTTTTAATGATTGTCAATTTACATTGCATTCATTAAACGACCATTCACATTCGGAAGGGCCAAATGTCAGAGAGGGTGGGGGTGGGGGTAGGAGGGAACTAGGACACTAATGACCAACCAAATGGGCCAAAAGATTGCCAAATAGTTCACAAGATGGGGAAAAAATTAATAATCACCCAAATTACCGATATTATTTAGACAAAAATTAACTGGTACGTAAAATAATGATAAGAGTGAAGGCGATTAGCAATTAAACTGATTTGAAGACAATTTGGGTTCAAATCCAGGTGATGACAAATATTTTTTCAACTGACGATTTGTGGGGGTGCAAATGGAAATCCATACCAGCGTATAAATAAAAGTATCTTATACCATTAAATTAGCAAAATACCATCTATTGCAATAGTATTGAGACTAAAGACCGGGAGTTAGGCAGCCCAAATGACACACCCACAGTAAAGATTTCTTGTCTGTGTGAGAATTACCTTTTTTCAAAGCCTACAAGCTGTCATTTGGGCTGTCTAATTACCGGGCTTTAGTCTCAATACTATTGCAATAGATGGTACATTTATTTGTTTATATGTCAGCACATAACGGCTCCAGCAATTTTTTTTTTAATTTAAATATATTTACTATTTCCGGTACCAATATGAAATTCGGGTACTAGTACTTTACTGATGCACTTTTTTAGTTGTTTTCAAATTTTCTCAAAATTTGCTTTAACGATTTCTTTTAAATTTTCGGGAAGCTTTGAGTACTAGTATTTTACTGAAGTACTTTTTTTTTTTGTTTTTCCCAATTTAAAAAAAGAAAAATGCTCCAGCTCGATCAACCCTAAACTATAAATGGACCCTGTTATGCAATAGTGTGTCAAGCGCCAAAAAAATTAAAAATTGAGTTAAGCACGGAATATTGTTTCAAATGCTATAATTAATAAAATTTTTTATGAAACATGTCCTAAAAAAATCCAATGAATACAAAAAACTTTAATGTTAATTTTCTCAAATCTCGGTAGCTGGCGCTTGACACACTAATGCGTAACAGGGTCCAAATATAATAGACGAGAATTTATATAAATAACAACAAAACAAAAGAAGAAAATATAATCGAAACGTTGCTAAATTAATTAATAAATAATATCGTGAACTGGACTGGTTTATTATGAATGATTCCCTAGGAACCACCGACCACTCATGGTTGTTGTTGTTGTCTGACTAGAGTGTACTTAATTAAGTTGAAAATTAATTAATTAATGGACATCGGTCGCGTTTCAATACTAGACATCCACTTCTATATACATATGACTTCTTTAATTAATATATTAATTAATTGAAGAGGTTGCGGTTAGTGAATTGGGTATTGACCTGAACAAAAAAACCATTGTCATTTCAGGGGAGTGTATTAATTGAATAGATTGTAATTCTATAATGTAATTTTAGTTTGTTTGTTTTTTTGTCTGAACTTTGTTTTTTTAATTACACGGCATAAAGATTTTCCAAGTTGATCAATTAAGAAGTTTCAATATAGATCGCGGACCTCTTGGAATACCAAGTCCTAAAGGGTATTAAATATTCATTTTAAATTGTCTATCAAAAGCCTTGCAAGGACGATCGCAGACCTATAGAATAATTAATAGCTATTAAAACCGAGTAGGACGAATATCGCATAGTTTCACTTGAAAAATAAATAAATAAATAACGTTTTAAGCGTACCGGTACTTATATGCTTAGTGATAGGAACAGAGTTTCCCAAATGTTATGTCGCGGAAAAAAAAACTAAAAATTACCCACCCTTAGGCACTCTTCCTTGAATTTAATAAGTAAATTTATTGTAATATTATATATTAGTTAACGTACACCATAACATAATATAGTAATATACAGTTCCAGAGTAAAAAAATCTGGTGTGACTGTCGCACAGCACACAACTTTCTCTTACCTTTGGTAATATCGAAAGTTGTGTTCTGTGCTTGACACACCAGATTTTTTTGTCTCGACATATATTTAGTTTCCGACAGTACGGTACATTCGATTTTCAAGATGTAAAATTTTTAAACGTGGGAAATATTTATATTTTGTTACCATAGCAACCATTTCTCCTATCTTTCCTATGAAGTACAATAGTAAAGTGGTCTTCAGAAGATTTCAATGGCAAAATGAGAATATACATTTCAAAGAATTGATTTATGAATTTTAAACAAAATCGTTGGAGTGAATTTTGAGAAAATCGAAAAAAATGAAAAAGTGCATCAGTAAAGTACTAGTACTCTTAGGTCGATTTTGTTCAAAAGCTTCGTGTCACGTCCCTTGGGCTTAACTTAACTATAAAATTTCAACCCCCTAGTTCTTTCCGTTCGTGAGACACAGACAGACAGACCATGTCGCAAAAAACACTTTTTTGGAATTAGGGGACCTCAAAACGTGTATATCCATAAAATCTCGACATCAAATTTTTGACATGAATCCAATACTTTTTTTCTATATATATTAACATAAATAGATGTAAGAGAAAGTAATACATCAATAATTTTGTTAGCTTAAGTATAGGGTAATTTTTTTGGTTTATCTCAATATCTCGCGGCACACTGGTTGGGAACCCCTGCTTGAGACAATACTCATCATAATAAATACCTTATATTAGGGGGTCTAAGCACATTTATTTACATCATTGGTATCAAAATGATTTAAATAAATATTCATCGGACTGACTGCCTGGGAACCGAACCCGCGCCCAGTGAATTTAAGATCAATATTGACATTTGTCAACACCTCTAGCCCCTCGTCTACGGAAAGGGAAGGGGGATATACTAGGCATATCAAAAATAACCTTGAACTACCATTCAAATAGAGTAAATACTATATGGACCCTGTTATGCAATAGTGTGTCAAGCGCCAAAAAATTAAAAATTGAGTTAAGCAGGGAATATTGTTTCAAATGCTATAATTAATAGTATTTTTTATGAAATATCTCCCAAAAAAATTTATATTTAATGTTACTTGCACAGTTGACAAAAAAATTATATATCATCCAATGAAAACAAAAAAACTTAAATGTTAATTTTCTCAAAACTCAATAGCTGGCGCTTGACACACTAATGAGTAACAGGGTTCATATAAGCATACCATAAAATAGTGTCTATGGAATTTCAATTTTCATGAACATCTTTTAGACTAATTAATATTTAAAACGAATCAAAAAAATGAGATCTTTACTTATTTTTGATACTGTAATTTATAATCGATGATGTTTAGATTTCGGCTCATACATCTTGCTTTAACAAATATAATAACCGAAGCAATTTAATTTTGAAATTTCTAGTCAATTTTTTTTAAATATGCTCTCTCATTGTGGCGTTTAAGTCAATCTCTCTTCATAGTCAAAATATTTAATTAATTATACTTTATTTTGACAAGTTTGTTACATAAATGATGATTATTAATCAACTTGATAACTTTTTGGCAATCTTTTTGACATTAACTTATTCATTAATATCTCCTCCCTCTATTATCCACTAACATGACATTTAGCTCTCGGGGCGGGATCAATAGTTTTGCCAATTATGGTACAGAATTTAATCAATAAATAATAATTAAAAAAAAAAAAAAAACAGACTAGATTAGATCTATTGATTTCAATTAATTTTATAAATAAATAAAAAAAAAGAGAATCTGGTCAAGGGAATTAAAAAATCTGGTGTGACTGTCGCACAGCACACAACTTTCTCTTACCTTCGGTAATCGAAAGTTGTGTTCTGTGCTTGTCACACCAGATTTTTTGTGTCGACATATATTTAGTTTCCGCCAATATATTAGAATTAAAGATGTCAAATTTATAAGTATGGGAAAATATTTATATTTTGTTACCATGGCAACCATTTCTCCTATCTTTCCTATGAAATACAAGAGTAAAGTGTGCTTCAAACAATTTTGAGGGCAAAACGAGAATATACATTTGAAAGAGCATCTAAAAAATAATTGATTTTTGAATTTTAATCAAAATCGTTAGAGCGAATTTTGAGAAAATCGAAAAAAACTGAAAAAGTACATCAGTAAAGTACTAGTACTCTTTGGCCGATTTTGATTAAAAGCTTATTTTTCCGGTCCCGGGAGGTATTTAACTTAAATATAAAATTTCATCCTCCTAGCTCAATTCCTTCATGCTTAAAATTGAACACACACAGACACACACACAGACACACAGACACACAGACAGACAGACCATGTCGCGAAAATCACTTTTTTGGATTCAGGGGACCTCAAAACGTGAAGATCCATCAAAATCTCGACATCGAATTTTTGACATGAAACCAATACTTTCTCTCTATATATATATTAGATATATACATAGGTAAGAGAAAGTAAAAAGAGGGTGCTAAAGAGGAGTGAGAGAGAAGAGGATGGGGGAGAAAGATTAACTTCCTTGAAAACACCCCAACCACCCTTCATTCTCTTTCACTATTTGGTCACGCGAACCCACGTTAGGTTAATTATACCAAAACCAATTAGCATATAACAAGGGAAGGGAATATTTCAAAGTGTTTCTAAAATAAAAAAAAAATAAAAAGAAGGAAAAAAAATATATTGGGGTAATCGGCAAAAATCACGAAAGGAATTTTGTATTTCTAAACATAAAATATGTATCGACACTATAAAAGGCCAAAATGTACCAGCTTGGAAAGAAGTTTTTGGTGAAGGTCTACGCCTATGAGAAAATTCAGACAAATGTCTTGACTGCCAAACAGTCGTCCCTCTTCACAGGCATTTTTTTAAGTCTTCGGTATTTTATTTAGGTCTTATAGACTTTTAACGATACACATTATTTAGATACGATATATTAGGGACATTTATTTATACCATCTCCATAGACAATACAAAAGAAGAGAAGAAAAGCAACTATTAAGGTATAGATATTATAAAGAAATAGGTTCCCGTGGGCTATCGATACATCGCAGTTATTTCATCATTCACTTGTGGACGGTGAGTTATTTTTATTAAATAAATTTTGAGAGAATCCCAAAATCCAAAGTTTTAATTATACGCTATGTATAACTAATTCAAAAATTGTGTAAAAAACTTGAGTTGGCATAAAGGTCACAATGGTCTTTTATAGAAAAATCTGGTGTGACTGGCGCACAGCACACAACTTTCTCTTACCTTCGGTAATCGAAAGTTGTGTTCTGTGCTTGTCACACCAGATTTTTTGTGTCGACATATATTTAGTTCCCGACAGTACGGAACATTTGAATTCAGATGTAAAATTTATAAGTATGGGAAAATATTTATATTTTGTTACCATGGCAACCATTTCTCCTATCTTCCCTATGAAATACAAGAGTAAAGTATTCTTCAGAAGATTTCAATGGCAAAATGAGAATATACATTTTAAAGAGAATCTAAAATATAGTTGATTTATGAATTAAAAAAAAAAATCGTTGGATCTTGAGAAAATCGAAAAAAACTGAAAAATTACAACAGTAATTATCCGTCAAAATCTCGACATCGAATTTATGACATGAATTCAATACTTTATCTCTATATATATATTAACATATATAGAGGTAAGAGAAAGTAAAAAAAGGGGGGGTATTATTAAGTAGCTCCGGGGTCCGCCAACTCTGTCTCCGGCCCTGGTAATATATCGTGAAATAAGAAAATAAATTAATAATAAGAATTATTTAAAAATGAAACGAGAAATTTCATTCTACAATGTTCATTTAATATCAAAACATCTAACACTTTAAGGAACTAGCAAAGCGTTAAAATTTGACAAGAAAATTTTGTTATCCTTCTGTGCTGCAAAGGGGCATCGTATCTAATAGGCCACGCATGAAAAGCAGTGATATACTACGTTGCATACCAACTAAACTGTCAAAATGATAAATATGCCTACGTAGAACAGCATTAGATTATTTGCTAATCAGATTTAAAGTAACCTTTAAAATAATTGAAATCTGATTATCAATTATCTTGACATTTCTTCATAGCTGTATATTAATCATCATGTTGACAGCTCAGGTAAGAATCTACAATATTGTATTAATAATACAATCTCATGTGGCCATCACAGTTAATAAGTAAAGCCGCTTGAATAAGTTAAGAATATTAATTGTGTTATTAATTACTCCAATATGGCTTTAATCTTTCTTAATCGAGATAAAATGTTATTTTATAAAGAAATGGCTTTATAAATTAATCTGATGTTTATTTTTAAATCTATTACTTTCTCTTACCTATGTATACATGTAAAATATATATAGGGAGAAAGTATTGGATTCATGTCAAAAATTCGATGTCGAGATTTTAATGGATATGCAGAGAAATGGTTGCCATGGTAACAAAATATAAATATTTTCACTTGTTTAAAAATTTTACATCTTGAATTCGAATGTACCGTACTGTCGGGAACTAAATACATGTAGACACAAAAAATTTGGTGTGACAAGCACAGAACACAACTTTCAATTACCGAAGGTATGAGGAACATGTATGCTGTGCGACCAGCCACACCAGATTTTTCTTAATTTTAGACCAACTAAGGCACGCGTGCCATCTAAAAATGAAATAAAACAAAAAATATGCCCGTGACCCATGATTCAGAGAAAGGACATTAGGAGTCCTGGGTTCGCTTCCCATTTTCAATTAAATTGGCAAAGAACCTTTTGAAATAAATAGTGATTGGGTCTAAATAGCCTTAGATGCCTAAAATCATCAAACAAAAGAGAAATGTTTTATACCGTAGTAAATCACTTCGAGCTCTAGTATTTCGAATAACTACAGTGGGAATTTGATATAGAGTTGTAGATATTTTAAAGGATGTTTTCCAATTTCTTTTAATTGTGTTGAGAAGATTAAAATAAAACAAAAGCAAGAGAATCAAACTTCTATATAAATACAACTACCAAAATTTGAAGACCATTGTACAAATGTACTTTTTTGTCTGGTCTTTTTTGAGCAGAGGAGAAAAAAACAATTATGTCTATTACTTGAATGTGAAAGCAGATGAAAAGATTTAGATCTCTCCAATCTTGACCCAGATTTTATTCCAAAGTTCATATTCTTAAAGATCAAATTTCTATGCAATAAACAAGTAAAAATCTCGAAATATGCACTAAAAACTAAATAATAAAATTGCATATATTGACGAAAATTGTTTATTATGTAGAATTGGTGAGAGGAAAATTTGAAAAGAATTCCAAAAGTGAAAACGGAAATTACTGCTGGATGTCAGATGTATTTGACAATTGATAAGAAGGTTAATTTGACGTCCAGCAGTAACTTCCGTTTTCACTTTTGGAATTCTTTTGAAAATTGTTTAAATTAGATGCATAGGCGTAACTAGGAAATTTGTCTGGGAGGCCATGGAACCAGCCATGGAAGGCCCCATATTGACTTTTCTTGGGTCTGGGAACTTTCTGAGGGGGGGGCACAAGCCTTTTTGCCCCCCCCCAGGACCGCCCTTGTTGAGCCCATGATTAAATGAATAGGTAAACTAAGAGTTGCTATGTTGGACGTTAATTGATGCCCTCACTGGCAAAAATAAAAAATACAGAATTATCTTTTATTGAGAAACTTTGAATAATCCCAAATGGTGAAGGATGTGTAGAGGCAGAGACAGACAAGAAATAAAACTGTGAATGCTCTACCAATTAGCCGGAAACGTTTCGGTGCATTTAGGGCATAATAAATGTACCAAAACGTTTCCGGCTAATTGGTACAGTATCTAGAGTTTTATTTCTTGGATGCCTATGCAGTTACACATCCTTCTCTTAATATTCACAGCCACAGCTTGCACTTGAATTTTTCATCACAGTAAAACAAAGAAGCCGATTATGATTTAGTATTCCTTTGTATCCTCCATGGTATATATAGGCTTATATAAATTCAAGATGCCAAATGCTCCAGTATAAGAGATTACTCTTAAACTCCTCAAATGGGAGAGACATTTTTAAGAAAAAAAGAATTTTTGTTCAATATTTTGCGAAAACTGCACATAAATAAGATATCTAATAAAAAAATCAATTTGTTCCAAAAAAATCTGGTGTGACTGGCGCACAGCACACAACTTTCTCTTACCTTCGGTAATCGAAAGTTGTGTACTGTGCTTGTCACACCAGATTTTTTGTGTCGACATGTATTTAGTTTCCGACAGTAGGGTACAATTGAATTCAAGATGTAAAATTTATAAGTATGGGAAAATATTTATATTTTGATACCATGGCAACCATTTCTCCTATCTTTTCTATGGAGTACAAGAGTAAAGTGGTCTTCAGAAGATTTCAATCACAAAATGAGAATATACATTTTATAGAGAATCTAAAAAATAATTGATTTTTGAATTTTAAAAAAAATCGTTGGAGCAAATTTTGAGAAAATCGAAAAAAACTGAAAAAGTGAATCAGTAAAGTGCTAGTACTCTTTGGTCGATTTTGTTCAAAAGCTTCGTGTCACGTCCCATGGGGGTGCCTAACTTAAATATAAAATTTCAACTTCCTAGCTCTTTTCGTTCTTGAGATATTTTGTTCACAGACACACACACACACAGACACACAGACACACAGACAGACAGACCATGTCGCGAAAACCAGTTTTTGGATTCAGGGGACCTCAAAACGTGAAGATCCATCAAAATCTCGACATCGAATTTTTGACATGAATCCAATACTTTCTCTCTATATATATATTACATATATACATAGGTAAGAGAAAGTAAAAATAATTGGTATTACGTTTACCTAATGTATCACAAAAAGAATTTTTTTTTAAATAAATGTATGATTGAAACATCTTTTTATCTTGATATACATGTTTAAAGGAATTATAGGATATTTATAGCATGGAAAGTATAATATGAAAGTAGGAGTGGGTTTATTTGAGAGTCGTTTATATGCAAGGACAGCGCCATGTCTTTTTCTCCACCATTTTGTAAATGGCCACATTTATTTGTTCATAAAGACTCAAACGAATACATAATGCCTATGTATTGTACTAAGTTTTTTTTAAGTATACATAGTAGGCTTATTCTGAACGTATAAATTTTATTTTATAATGGAGAAAGAAAAAGAAGAAAACAAAACGTACGTAGTTAATTTTGTTCTTACGAGGTATTCAAAAATAAAGACTTGACTTTTTAGTTTAAAAAAAGAGTAATGGCGCTAAACTTCATCGAGAGTAGGTATATAATTAGACCTAAACCTTTCTTATATTTCTGAGGTGCAGGTAGCAAAGAATTAAAGGATTATAACTTATATGTATTATTGTCCCATAATACTTGATAGTTTTCTGAATTTTTCTTGTCCCTAATTACTTGATATGTTTTTTTACTTTCTCTTACCTATGTATATATGTAATATATATATAGAGAGAAAGTATTGGATTCATGTCAAAAATTCGATGTCGAGATTTTGATGGATCTTCACGTTTTGAGGTCCCCTGAATCCAAAAAGTGGTTTTCGCGACATGGTCTGTCTGTGTGTGTGTGTGTGTGTGTGTGTTCAATTTTAAGCATGAAGGAATTGAGCTATGAGGCTGAAATTTTATATTTAAGTTAAACACCCCCGGGACCGGAAAAATAAGCTTTTAATCAAAATCGGCCAAAGAGTACTAGTACTTTACTGATGTACTTTTTCAGTTTTTTTCGATTTTCTCAAAATTTGCTCCAACGATTTTTTTTAATTCAAAAATCAATTATTTTTTAGATTCTCTTTAAAATGTATATTCTCATTTTGTGATTGAAATCTTCTGAAGACCACCTTACTCTTGTATTTCATATGGAAGATATGAGAAATGGTTGCCATGGTAACAAAATATAAATATTTTCCCATACTTATAAATTTTACATCTGAATTCATATGTTCCGTACTGTCGGGAACTAAATATATGTCGACACAAAAAATCTGGTGTGACAAGCACAGTACACAACTTTCGATTACCGAAGGTAAGAGAAAGTTGTGTGCTGTGCGCAGTCACACCAGATTTTTTAAATTAATTTTTAGACAAAAAAACTTGATTTAATAATAGTTTATTTTTCAAAAATGAGTTTTACTAAAGTATTGCAATACATCAATAAAAATAGTTACTCTACATAAGTAGAGTAATGTGTGATAATTTTCGAAATTTTTCAACTTTCTTGAAATAATAATGAAATAAAACTAGAAAAAATGGTTATTTCTTTGGTAAATGATGTTTTTTTTTATAAACAAGTATTATTAATTAAACTCATAAGAAAAAAATATTTTTTTTATTAAGGTAGGCAGCTTAGGCCATCCCGTCCACACAATAAAAAAAATATTTAAATAGAGCCATATTTGTGATAAGCCGCGTCTACGAAACAAAAACTATCAAGCATTATGGGACAGAGGGAGTATGTATAATTTTATAAATTTTGAAATGGTTATGAATTGAATTTTTTTTTTTTTTTATCCATTTAAATTCCGATCATCTTTAATTAAATCAATTTACGAATGTAAAACAAGATAATTTAAATAAATTTATTCCTCAGGATTGACTGACCCATAGATCATGAAGCAAGAACAATGAAATAAAATGCAGGAGTGGAAAGAAAATGGAAGAAATCAACAAAAAGAAATCCAGAAAATCAACCATAACAAGAAGAGAACAGGCTAAAAATTGAAAACACCTTCCTAACCCACAGGCAAATTCTCAAAAAACAAGATCCATCCATCCTGGTGCACTGAATGTTACGAGTCCATAACAATGTGTTACATATTATATACGAGATATAAAAAGCCAAAGAGAAAATAAAAAAGAAAGAATACAATCAAGAAACGATTCTTCTTAAGGTTGTTCGGACATTAAAGCACTTCCCTTCATTAAAAGCTAATTTTTTAATATGTTATTAATCACTATCAAATACGTATAAAATAAAATTTTGAAGCAGATCTGACACAGGGTTATCGTGTAATTAATTTTTAAAAAATTGAAATTTAACATGTAGCCTATGGGGAATAACGACGAAACGCACACATATCGAATTATATAGGCATCTGTGCATCTGATACAAAAACAAAAAAACTTACATTTTATTAATTCACTTCCGAGGAATATGTTAAAAATAAAATCAAAAGTTTCTGCCGACCGCTTTTA
Organism: Euborellia annulipes; assembly: GCA_023213315.1. Classification (NCBI taxonomy): domain Eukaryota; kingdom Metazoa; phylum Arthropoda; class Insecta; order Dermaptera; family Anisolabididae; genus Euborellia; species Euborellia annulipes. The sequence goes on along the minus strand of JAKCPI010018042.1, from coordinate 69,756 downwards.
AAGATATTTTAACAAGAAAGTCAAAAAATTCTCCAAAATGACAGTCGCTAATATTTAAAAATAATGAATTCTCGAGAGTCAGACCAGCCTGGCAACGTCGCATAACTTAAGTGTCTTATCTCTATGTCAGATACATTTTTTTTTTCAATTTTACAATATTTTTTCTCGCAAATCGTCCATTGTGTTTAAACTGATTTGCATTAAACATTGTAATATATTAAATAAAATAAAATTGAAGGCTTTTAAGATTTAAAATAGATAGCTGATGAATGCAATGTTGCCAGTTCTATATTACGTGAAATACTGCTCAAGTCGAAAGTCATTCATTTATTATTTTTGGTAATTAAATTATTAACTTAATCCAATTATAAACTATGATAGGTCACGACTAAATTATAATAAAGAATTTTGGCATTCAAATTTTTAATTTTATTTAAAAAAAAATTTAGATTCTATTATGACTTACGATGTACTATCCGAACAACCTTAAAATAAATAAAGACATTAAAGTTTCGTTTTTACTTTCTCTTACATATATATGTAATAGACAATTTGCATAACGATCATGCCTAAACTTCGATGTCGAGATTTTGAGGGATATACTGTAGGCCCTACATGTTTTGAGGTTCCCTGTGGTTTTCGCAAATTGGTCGGTGTGTCTGTGTGTAACGATTTTAAGCATGAAGAAAATAAGGTATGAAGTTGAAATTTTATATTTAAGTTAGGTATCCTCCCAGACAGTTAAAATAAGCTTTTGAACAAAATTGGCAAAAAATAAATGTACGTTAATGAAGTACTTTTTCAGTTTTTTTCGATTTTCTCAAAATTAGTTGCAACGATTTTGATTAAAATTCATAAATCAATTATTTTTTATATGTTCTTTAAAATGTACAGGTATATTCTCATTTTGCCATTTGAAAGATATTTTTAAATTTAAGATAGATTAATTATAAAATTAATAAAAAATAAACACTTGTCAATTTGAGGTAAAAAAAATTTTATTTTAATATTGAAGCGTTTTTTTTTTACCCTTTTCTAAAGGCATTTAGGAGAGCTCATTAGAGAGTTGTTCATTATTTGGTTAGAGAGGATCTTTTTGCCTTAGCAGAGCCATTAGCACAATACTTTAGCAAGCTAGCTAAAGAAGAACAGACAGGAGTGAGTGCAAACATCCTGTTTTTATAGGAACCTCTCTATTCCGGCCATTTGCCAATAAGCTTAGCCTATTCTCTCTTCAAATGGCCTTCTTATATACTAGTAGAAAAAGAGGGGGAAGCAAGTGAGGACGTTCGATATTTAAGTATCTATGTGGGGGTTTTTGCTTAGGGGTTATTAATAATAAAATGTAAATATTAGACTAATTAAGTCATTTGAAATTATAAAAAAATATGGGGAATGACCTTCTCGTATATTCTTTTGGAATTATGTCTGGGTATGTGTGTGTCTGTGTGTGTGTGTGTGTGTGTGTGTGTGTGTGTGTGTGTGTGTGTGTGTGTGAACACGATTGCTTAAAAAACAAAGCAGCTAGATGGATGAAATTTGGTATATGCTCCTTACACTAAAATTCTAGACTTATATCAACTTTTGGAGTAAATACGTCACTTGGAAGTAGTACTTTACCTAATAAGTTTTTTCAGAAATTTTGAAATTTTCAATTTCTTTGTTATATTATGATAAAATGCTCAATTTTAAAAAGTTTTTATTCTTTGACATTTTTCCGAAAACTGAATAGTTTTTGAAAAAGAAAAAGACATTTTTTCGTTAATTTTGATAAAAAATCAAAACAGGTGTCATTAAAAAACATGTAAATATAAACAAATGAATTTGTTTCACAAATTGAACACCTAATCGTATTGGTTGCCTATACTCAAGGCAGAAGACATTTAATAGTGCCATTTCACGACCTAATGTTCCTAATATTATCCTGAGATAAATGTTATTAGAAAAAGAATTGCTAAAGGTACTAATAGAGGCCGAATAATTACTATTGTCATATACAGGCAAAAATAAATTTCCATTAAAATTACTTCTAGAGGTAAAGCAAAAAAAAAAGGAGCGACATATTTAATTTCGAAAATGTCATTGACAAACCCGTCTTTGTGATATTTAATTAATCTTTAAGGTCTAAATTTAGAATCCCAACTCAACTGCAAAGAGGGGAGAGAGAAAATAAAATAAAAATAATAATAAAAAAAAATTATCTAACATTTACGTCAGAGAAGAATGTTGAACAACAATTTATATTTAACTAGTGATAAAAATAGACCCCACCCCCGCCCTAGTAGGCGTGCTGTTTTATACAATAACACTCAATTTCAATCAATAGACTAAGTTATAACATTTGGAATAAAGGGAAAATTAATATTGTCTATAATTAAAAGTATAGTTTCTATAAAATTAATTTTATCGTTATTTTTCACTGGTTTGTCTACAAATTCAGCAAAAAAATTACTCGGGTGGGTGGTTCTGAAAAACCAGTGTGGAACGTCACCCGATTCCCATCGACACGATATAAAATAATTTAATATATACCGTTACCCAATAATATATCTGAACAATGGAGTTTTTGAATTTCCATTGTTTTTTAAAGTTTTTAGTATTCTTGGCTCTATTTTAGGTAAAAAATCTGGTGTGACTGGTCACACAGCACACAACCTTATCTTTGGTAAGAGAAAGTTGTGTTCTGTGCTTGTCACACCAGATTTTAGACTAGACACTTTTGGAAATGGACGACTCCTATATAGAGTTAAGAGATAGTAATATAAATACTGAAATTCTAAATATCACTGAAATTTGATTAAAGTTAATTAGCATCGTTGTGTGAAATATTTTTGTGCATGTATTTCCGTATATAAATATAAAACATATAAAAGTGTATAGGAAGTGACCTCCCAGCTGAATTTATAATAAAATTCCACTATCAACCTGCTCGCTCGAATTTCAAATTTTAAAAAGATGGAATAATAAATATTTTAGCTATATTTAAAATAGTATGATGGTTAGGTTGGCTTTTTTTCTCTCTCTATATACGCTTGAGGGATTTTGTTCTTTTTACGAATAAAGGAAATGCAAATTGAAAAGAAAGAAAAATCCGCCCAACCCTCAACCACATATTATTATTGTTTTAAACCAGGGGTCATCAAAGTGATCAATATATTAATAAAAAGCAAATTTATTTATTTATCTTTGCTCGACGAACAGATTAAGATGGAGATGTTTTTTAATAATTAAATGGAACTGTTACGTGTATTTTATATACAGTAGTTGAAAGCGACTGCATAATAAGCAGAAAAGCAGAAACGTTGTATTTATATTTTTAAATAATTATAAATGTCGTCTATAATTAAAAACTCCCATAATAGTCTAATACTAAATTTTTACTTTCTCTTACCTAGGTATATATGTAATATATAGCCTATATAGTGAGAAAGTATTGGATTCATGTCAAAAATTCGATCCCGAGTAAAAATGACTAAAAATGATCGAGGGATACACACGCCCGCAGCAGGTCTGCATAGTGAATCTTGAGGGACACACAGGGGTATACACGTCCACACCAGGGACACACATTTTTCTTTTGGTCACTTTCAATCTACTGTGTGCCCCTGGTGCGGGCGTGTGTCCCTCAAGGTTCACTAAGCAGACCTGCTGCGTGCATGTGTATCCCTCGATCACTTTTAATCATTTTCACTCGGGATGTCGAGATTTTGATGGATATACACGTTTTGAGGTCCCCTGAATCCAAAAAACTGGTTTTCGCGACATGGTCTGTCTGTCTGTATGTGTGTCTGCCTGTGAATAAAATATCTCAAGAACGAAAAGAGCTACGAGGTTGAAATTTTATATTTAAAGCACTCTCTTGAGGCATCTGAGGCCTGAGGAAAATAAGCTTTTGAACAAAATCGGGCAAAGAGCACTAGAACTTTATTTATTTTTTTTAGACATTTATTGACAGAACAATAGTCAAGACTGTAGTCAAATCCCACAAAAAGAAAAATTTAGAATTAATTTTCCACAAATATGCAATTGTAACTTATTTATAAGAAACTTCTGATTTCGTGTTAATTAACTAGATAATTTATATTAGAAAATAATCTTTGTTGACTGGAACCAAAAGGTGCAATGAAGATTCGAATTCTTTTAAAAAATTAAAACAGGTATAAAAATTGATTACTTTTCAAAAATTTTGAAAATCTTTATTGTCTAAATAGATCAAATTTTTCATATAAACGCTTTTTTTTAATAAGGTAATTAGAAAAAAGCAATATTAATCTTAAAATATCTACCTATCCTCTTTGTTCTTTTTTTTCTCTCTCTCTCAGGTAGATAATTTAAATATATGAACCTGCCCATAAATAACATTCACCAACCCACAGATAAATAACAAAATTCCCTTCTTTATAAGTGTTATATAAATTCCCAGGAGTCCTTTTTATTTATGCACAGGATGAGAGATTTGTTTTAACAATTTCGGATAAAAGAGTTGCTTTTACTTCAAATTGGCTATAAATAAAATTGTTTATCAAAATAAAAGAATATCTCTTCTGTATTTTCTCAATTTGATCAACTTTTGGTTTAACGAAAAAATAAGGAAATGGCGGTTTACTAATGTCATTTTATTTGTTTTCTTGAGTCGTTGCCATGTTAAAAAGAAATTGCTTTTTCGATAATAAATTGAACATTTCCCTGATAATAATTATTTTAAGATCTTTTTATTTCTTATTGGATCGGTAATTCGGAATTAAATAGACGAATGAAGGAAAGCGAATAGTATAAAAAGCTGATAGAGAAGATGTTGAACTTTCAACCCCCTGAATACGCCACTATCTCTGAGCAAAAGGAGTTTTTCTATTTTTTTTTTTTTGGATGAGATAGAAGATCAATAGAAGAGAGATTGGTTTGAGCCCTATGAGCAATATATAATCTAATTTAAAAAATCTGGTGTGTAATTTATAGCACAGTAGATTTTTTTCTATCGAGATATATTTAATTTCCCATAGCACCTTAGTTCAATAATTGACCACAACCGCATTTTATAAATAAAAAATAAAAAAAGTCAATTAAAAATTTCCATAGCCTCTTTCTTGTATTTTAAATCTTGACTGCTTGGAAAAAACTTTGGTTATTTTTCAAACTTTTAATCTCATATTTGGATATTTTACATACAATAGAGAATCCTAAATTGCATAAGAATTGAGAAAAAAATTTTATGTGTAAAAAGTTCTGAAGGGGGCCTCACTCTTTTGAATGAAAATTTACATGAAAATCCATATAGGGATTTAACATTGGCTCTATGGAAGGAAGAGCCAGAATTAGAAAAAACTGTAATAATACGGTACTCCATCAATAAAATGTACTTTAAACAATTTTCATGAACTTTTAGTGATAGAAAATAGTTGATTTAAGAATTTTAATCAAAATCGTTAGAGCCAATTTTGAGAAAATCGAAAAATCTGAATAAGTACTTCAGTAAAGTACTTTTACTTTTTGGCCAATTTTGTTGAACGGCTTATTTTAATTGTCCGGGTAGGGTACCTAACTTAAATATAAAATTTCAACCTCGTAGCTCATTTCTTTCATGCTTAAAATCGTTACACACACACATACAGATAGACTAATTTTTTTTGGACTCAGGGAATCTCAAAACGTGTATATCCAACAAAATCTCGACATCGAATTTTTGACATAATCGCAATACTTTCTCACTAAAGGCCAAATAAAGTTAAGAGAAAACAAAAACTACAAATGAATCATACTACTGAGTTTTATTATATGAATCATAATAAACGAGCAGATTGAGATAATAATAGATAAACACAACAACAAAACGAGAGAATAGCGTAAAGTTAAGTCATGAAACAACAACCTTATGGGGGTTACATTTTTCCCTCTACTGTACCTGATTTAGGCTATATATGCTTTTTTTATGCCCGGGAGGTAGTCAGGCCTGTTTAATATTCAAATTTGAAAGGCGAGGGGCACACGTCCCAGCAATTAGACTATTTAAAGTTAACAAACACGTAACGTAACGTAACGGGTCAGAGGACGACACACGACCTGGCCATAAAAACTTTTATAATTAAATATTCCCCACCTAAAACGGCCAGGTCCACGGGGCCTGAAATATGTAAATAATAGACAAGAGCTTATCGGGGGATTTAAATCAGTCACCCGATGGGGACCGCAATCTCTCTATTCTCTCGAATTTAAAATTATCAAACAATAGAGGAGGATAATTGGGTAATTTACTATGAACATTTTAATTGGGATTTAATCTACGTATTATAGGGTGTAACAAGTTTCATTACATTCTATTATAAGAGTTAAAAAAAAATTCCATTATATCAATATTTTGTTAAAAAATGATATTAATAGTAATATATTTTAATTAAAAAAAAAAATGCTTTTATTATTTTAATTCACAAAGTTATCGATTGCTTTATGAACGTAATTATAATCCAGTCATATTAAAAAAAAGAAGTGATATTTTTATGAAAGGTCATCCAAGAATAAGAATAAATGTAGAAAAATAAATTTGAAAAAATGATAAGAAATTCATTTGTAAAGTAGTCTTCAAACAATTTTGAGTGTAAAATCTGAATAGAGATTTTGAAGAGCATCTAATAAATAAATGATTTATAAATTTTAATCAAAAGCTCTAAAGCAAATTTTTAGAAAATCGAGAAAAACTGAAAAATTACATAAATAACTATTATTTTGGGAGTTTTTAATAATATATCTAATCTCTTTTTGTTATTAATTATTTATTAAAAATTTAAATACTGTAAACGTTTCGACTGCTTATTCTGCAGTCGTTTTCAAGTACTGTACGGCAGCTCAGACTCAAGTGAACTAACCTCTAAGGGACAGTAACGTGCATTTTATATACAACGTCGTCAGTCATTCCTAAAAAAAGACACAAACTTTAGAGCCATCTACACTCATTCCCATAAGTTAGAGACAATCATCAAAGCAAGTGTTAACATAAAAAGCAAGATGTTACAATAAGTTTTTTGAATTTGATTTTTTAACATAGATGGTACAAAATATTATTATTAAATTATTCCAATAATGAGTGTAGACAGCGCTGAAGTTTGAGTCTAACTTGAAAGGAGTGACTGTAGATGGCGTTGACGTCATATATATGCTCGTAACTGTCCCTTAGAGGTTAATTCACTTAAGTCGGAGCGATTGCACAGTACTGGAAAACGACTACAGAATAAGAAATCGAAAAATTGTACAGGATTTATAATTTTAATAGATAATTAAAACAAAATGTGGTCTATAATTAAAAACTTCCATAATAATAAAAAGTACAAAAGCTTTAATGAACCCAATAAATAACTAGTATATAGGTTTGGTGTAGAGGTTAGCGTGCTAACCTCGTATACCAAAAGTCGCGGGTTCGGACCTCAGGCAGTCCGATGATTTTATTTAAGCCATTTGGATACCAAATGGCTTAAATAAGAATGCCTGGACCCCTAATAGGTAGATTAATCTCTATAACGGATATCGTAAAAGTCTTAAATGGCCTAAGTTGCCGAAAAGACTGTGTGTATGTGTGTGTGAATGTGAGTGTGAATGAGAAAAAAAAGTGTGAGTGTTAAAAAAAACAAACTAGAATACTCTTTGGCCGATTTTATTTAAAAGCATATTTTTTGAGCGAGGTGTACCTAAATTAATTATAAAATTATTTTAACTTCAGAGCTCATTTTCTTCTTGCTTTATATTAACCACAAAAAGAAACACAGATTTTTAGTGGGGCTCAAAATCTATAGATTCAACATCAAATTTTTGACATGAATTCAATATTTTCTCTCTATGTATTTACATATCTAGGCAAAAGAAAGTAAAAGATATTAAGAAAAACATTTTTTATTATTATAATTAAAATTAAAAAATTCTGCTTTTTAAAGAATTATGTACTTATTTCATTAAAATATTAATTTATTATTATAATTTAAACCCAAAATAATAAATATTACATTACGAAAACATAGATAATAGATTAAGCTAGATATTTGAGATTGAAGAAAAAAAGGATGCTAATATCAAAAAAAAAAAAAAAACTTTTTCTTTGTTTGATGAAAAAAAAAACTTTGGTTTAAGTCGTAAAAAAAAAGAGGAAAAAGTCTTGAAAGCGATGTGTTTAAGCAATTAATTAACTATCTATTTTTAGTTGAGTTGTTAATTGTTTTTGTTGTTGTATTCTCGTCTCGTCCCCCCTCCCCCCTACGACCCCCCAACCAATTTAAAGTCTTTTAATTCATTAAATGAGAGGTTCGTTTATCTTGAGGGGGTGCTACCCTCCTCCTCTTACGCCAAATGAGATGTTATCAATCAATTAATCTCACAGCCAAGTGCGAGATAGATGGATTAGATTGGCGAAACTTAATTACAAATTAATGCCCCAAAGAACGAAGTAAAAAATTTAAAAAAAAAAAAGAAAGAAAAAAAGATGCGAGATTTGCATAAAGACTACTTAATGTTGTTGTTGTTTCTCCCTTTTCTTAAACTTTTTTTTTCTTTTGACCACGCCCCCTGTATTCGATTTAAAAAGAAAAACTTGTGTATAAAAAAATGAGGTTAATTAATTACTAGACTAATCAAAGATGACATTAAGTTAATCAAACGGGTTGAAGAAAAAAAAAAAAAAAATTAATATCACGTATTTATTATTATAAACGGAGTAGCTTTATTTATTTTTATATTTAATCTCACGGAATAAACAGAAAAGAACCTATCGAGGATTTGTAATCATAAATAAATTTCTTTATCAATTTATTAATAAAAGAAAATATAAATAGACAATGAAAGAAAATTATTTTGATATCAAAATATTAAATCAAATTTGACACGTCAATCAATTTAATAAATAAAAAGTTTTTAACATTCTAAAAATAATAGCTGGACGGGGGTGATTTATTTTTGTTCATATCTCCAGAATGTCAAATGAAAAAAAAAAAAAAATCTAAATAAGCCAAATAACAATTCTGACTACGTCAGGGACTACGTAATTGAAGAAACTTTATATAATGAATAATTAGTAAATAGCTTTGATTTTTGATGTTGCTATCAGATTCAGTAAGTTTTATAATGTTCATTGTTAAAACTATTAGCAAAAAATCTGCTGTGACTGATCGCCCAGCACACAACTATCTCTTACTTTCGATAATTATATTTGGGTTAATAAACGCTTGAATTTCAACGGTCCAGAGAAAAAAATTTCTGTTAAACTGATTGGACACTGTTATGCATTAGTGTGTCAAGAGCCAAAAAAAATTAAAAATTGATTTAAGCACAAAATATTGTTTCAAATGCTATAATTAATAGTATTTTTTTATGAAATATGTCCTAAAAAAATTTATATTTAATATTACTTGCACAATTGACAAAAAAAAAATTATATATAATCTCTCTTAACTGTGATAGTCATCTAGTCATTTTTCTTTTTTGTCGGAGCGATTATGCTGATTGTTTCCTGAATGTGATTGAATTATGGACGGGGAAGAGATTGGAGATCTGTATGAACTTTTATGTATCCTATAAATATGTATGTAACCTCTTAATGTAAGAAATATGATCCAGGGAACATTGTTCCAGAACATCTCATTTTTTTTGTAAATAAATAAATAAATAAATAATCCAATGAAAACAAAAAACTTTAATCTTAATTTTCTGAAAAAACTCGGTAGCTGGCGCTTGACACATTAATGCATAACAGGGTCCAATTCTAACATTGTTATTGTATTGGCTACTTAAGTAATAAAGAATATCGTGTTTTATATGATGTATGGCGTCAGTTATCATTGCACTTTCATAAAGCGTGTATGTGTCAGTCGTTGCAGTATTTCCCCTGGTAGGTAAATGTTTTTATATTTTATCGTTATTTATTTGTATATTATAGGCCTATATCATTTATAACAGCAAAATTTTTTTGTTATCATTGCACTTTCATAAAGCGTGTATGTGTCAGACGTTGCAGTATTTCCCCTGGTAGGTAAATGTTTTTATATTTTATCGTTATTTATTTGTATTTTATATATCATTTATAACAGCAAATTTTATTTATTATATATATTAATTATTATATGCTGTTATAAATTATATATAATATACAAGTGCCTTCGGCTAGCAAATACATCAGATTTATTCTTGCTCACTGTTTAGAAATTTTTATCTTTCCCTCTCTGACTTAAAGTTTTAAATTTCCCTCACTGACTACACTTCCTCTATCTCTGGCCAATCAACGAGAGAGAGAGTGGTAAACAAGAACATAAAACTGAAGTCGGTGGCTAGCGCTTTATATTATAGTATTTTTATTTTTTAACAGACTTTTTTCTCACATTCACACAGTCTTTTCGGCAACTCAGGCCATTAAAGACTTTGACGATAACCGTTATTATTTATATTATCTATTGGAGGTCCAGGTATTTTTATTCAAGCCATTTGGTATCAAAATGGCTTAAATAAAATCATCGGTCTAGCTGGGGTTCGAACTCGCGACGTTCAGTATAGAAGGTAGGCATGCTACAAACTACACCAAGCACGAGGGCATATTATAGTAATATAATAATATTTATAAACTTCATTATTAAAAGATCAACGAAAATTAAACAAAAACATGAGATTAAATATAGCCCAAACATCCTGCCATCTGTTGGCAAATTTTCGTATTAGTTGGGGTTTTTGGTTAAATTTTTAAGACCCTTTATATGGAAGGTGCAGAAAAGACATATTAATGAGCATCTAAAAAATCATTGATTTGTGAATTTTAATCATAAAATGTTAGAGTAATTTTTGATAAAAAAAAAAGTACATCGGTAAAGTACTAGTACTCTTTTGTCCGATTTTATTTAAAAGCTTATTTTCACATGTCAGGAACGTATCTAACTTAAATAGGCCTATAAAATTTTCTCCTTGCTTTATTTTGAACATTCACAGTACATACCCATTTTTTTTAACTCACTGGCTCTCAAAACATGTATTTCGATCAAAATCTAAAAAAGTCACATAAGTCAACTAGGCCTTTTCCTTAAACAATTAATTCCCGATTTAGATATTATATATTAATATTTTTTAATTAACGAAATTATGCAACATCATTAATGAATGAAAGAGATAGATATAGAGACTGGGGAAGGGGATTGCAATTCCATTTGTCTCTTTCTCTGTCAACTGCCATAAGGCTTAGAGCGGGGATACAAATAGTCATGGGCCATATACGTAATAGATGAATGGGGTTGTTGATGTTTTCAGGGTGTGGGATTGGAGTGGGGGCAGGGAACTAATAGTGTGGATATAATTGACGGCCATCTGGCTGCAACTAGCCTGGCTCTATCTGTCCAGCAGGGCTCCATTTCTGCACGATTAAGCCTATTAAATTGACTCTCACATAAACGCTCTTCTATGAAATACATACATCCTATCCAGATCCTTTCCCCTCCATTCTCTATTCAAACATCATTTCGTTATGTATTAAGCAAAATTTTAAATATTTCTCTTAATAGCTTCCTAATAAAAACTTTTGTAAATGAAAGCCTTTAAACTATTTATTTAAAAAAATAAATAAATTTCCAGTCAAGCTATGCCCCCCCCCCCCCCTAGAGCTGATGTACTTTTTCAGTTTTTTTTTTTTTTTTTTTTTTCGATTTTCTCAAAATTCGCTCTAACGATTGTGATTAAAATTCAAAAATCCATTATTTTTTAGATGCTCTTTAAAATGTATATTCTCATTTTGCCCTTGAAATCTTTTGAAGCACATTTTACTCTTATACTTCATAGGAAAGATAGGAGAAATGGTTGCCATGGTAATGAAATATAAATAATGTTTATAAATTTTATGCCCTCGGGGTTTGGCGTAGAGGTTAGCGTGCTAACCTCGTATACCAAAAGTCGCGGGTTCGGACCCCAGGCAGTCCGATGATTTTATTTAAGCCATTTGGATTCCAAAAGTGCTGTGCGACCAGTCACACCATATTTGTTTTAAATAAAAGGATAATAAAATGGTTTGTCAAGTTTTAATGGGAGAATTTGATAAAATGTATTCAAAGCAAAAAGCTTTAGACAAGCCAAGGCCCTCTGGGAGTCTAATTGTTAAAAGGAATTCAAAGAGTAAATGTCTAATATTATTTATAATCTCTTCTTCACTTATCAAGAATTCAAGAGATTCTAAATATAGCCATATACAGAGAATAAATTAGGAATAAACTTTTTATTAAATGAGAACGAAAACAATTTCCATGAAAAGAAACAAGTGGAAAAGTCCGCCTTCGGGCTGAGTCCCCTGGACCCACTTGCTCGCCTTCGGCGAGCAATTGCATTGAATTTATTCTTGTTCAGCATCGGCATTGCAAAATTTCAAAGTTTTAAATTTCCATCTTTGAATTAATTTTAAATTTCCCTGTTTGATTCAACTTCATTTTATTCGGGCCAAGCACGGCCTGATAGGCACATACAGACAGGAACAGGAAGTCAGCGGCTAGCGCTTAATATATAGTAATGATTATTTATTAAGTTGAGATGGATATAAAATAATAAATATGTTAATTCGAAATGTAAGAGAGAAAAGAAGTGTGTTCAAATAAAAAATAATCCCTCGGGCTACCAATCCAGATGAAATAAATAGAGATGGGGTCTAAATGGTCTTCGAAACACTTTGAAAAAAATACTTTTTTTCGAAAAAAAATTTATTTTTAATGTAAAATTTTAAAAATTAATACTTAAAAATTTGATTTGTATTTACTGGTATATTCTGGCAAACAAGTACAGAATGCGCCGTTAAATTATTGAAATTAAGAAAAAATAGTGTGCTGTGCGACAAGTCACACCAGATTACCCCCCCCCGAGAAACACCTCTGGATCCGCCCTTGCTTCGAAAATGAAATAAATATAGACGGGGTCTAAATGGCCTTCGAAAAAGAATTTAATGAAAATAATAAAAATCACAAAAAAAAGTTGAGTTTAAAATGAGAAGTTTCGCTATTGAGATATTTTTGGCTGTTGGCTAATCCCGAATGTAATTAATAATAAAAATAATAAAATATTTTTTTTTAAAGCATAATAAAACAGAAATAATCTTTAAAAATAATAAATATAACGAAGTAGCAAAATTTTCCCAGTCTTATTATTAATCAGAACTAATCAGAGTAGATTTACAAATAGCAATTGGCCTTATGGAGAGCGGGAAAGTGTTGCAACTTGGATTTTTATTAAATTTTGTTTGCATTGAATCTCTTTGCCTGTCTAGCCCAATATGGCTGCTGTTGGCTTCTCGAACTTTCTCTTTTGTATCAAAAGCCCTTTCCCTCCACTTTCATTACCCATTTACTGATTTGAAAATAAAATCGAAATCAAATGTGAATTAAAATTATCAAAATATATTTCATTTAATAATTAAGATTATTAAAGTTTATTACAACGGGCGATATAATTATGTGAACGAAAAGTGAGAGAGAAAGATGAGATTCGAATAAAAGAATTATTAATTACCTCCAAATGAGAAGGCGGAGACAACCGACGAGATTGCATTATAGACGTGACGATTGAAGAGATCACAAAAGCACTAATAAGCACTAACACACACAACACTGAATAAAATAAATACTGAATATTAAACGCGAATTAATTAGCTGTTTGTAGCTGAGAGAACGGAGCACAACTGAAAGGCCAGCAAGGAGTATAAGAGTATATTTTATACTCTTTGGGCAAGGCGAGACGGGACGCCAAGACACTTGCTTGCGAACTGGATGCTGTCACTCATGCTGCGTTGCCACACTTAACAATACTCTTTATTTAATTTTTATTTTTTGTTTTTCAACAACTATATCGCATGAACAATTAAAATTTATTATTTTTAAATAAAAAGTAGCTCTCTTTATTTTAATAATTGTTTAGAAAATGGCCATTAATAAATGAAAATATTTCACTGAAAACTTGAGAAATATGACAAGAGTGTTCAATCTTCTCTTTCAAATGGTCTTTTTTATTCAACTTTGTAGTTAGGAGAAAAGGAATTAATAGTTTTTTTTTTTTTTTTTTACTATTAATGGATGAGTGTCAACAAGTTAGTAAATAAATATAAATGAAAAATTGTAATTATAATTAACTAGCCACGCCTCCCGCCCGCTTTCTAAAAAAAGAGACTGAGGGGCATGGAGGGGAGGGGGAGGCGGACCTTGTGACTAGCAATGGCCGCTTCGCTATCTCCCCCTCCCTCCATCCAGGCCGAATGCTTTTTTACTTTCTCTTACCTCTACATATGTTAATATATAGAGAGAGAATGTATTGGATTCAAGTCAAAAATTCGATGTCGAGATTTTAATGGATATACACGTTTTGAGGTACCCTGAGTCCCAAAAAGTGGTTTTCACTACATGGTCGGTCTGTCTGTGTGTGTGTCCTCTCTCTCTGTGAGTGTGTGTGTTTAATTTTAAGCATGAAGGAATTGAGCTAGGAGGTTTAAATTTTATATTTAAGTTATGCACCCCCCTGAGGCGTGAAAAAAAAGCTTTAAATCAAAATCGGCCAAAGAGTACTAGTACTTTGCTGATGCACTTGTTCAATTTTTTTTTTTTCGATTTTCTCAAAATTCGCTCTAACGATTTTTATTAAAATTAAAAAAATCAATTATTTTTTAGATTCTCTTTAAAATGGGGGAGGGGGCTCGTTAGAGCGAGAGGGGGGGGTTGCAATTAATATATACATAGATTATTAATTATTTATTTAAAAAAAAAAAATTAAATTAATGTAGTGGATTGGGGCGTTAAAAAAATTCCCAATGGGAAAATATATATAGGCCCTATATATTTTTTTTAATTTTTAAGACAAGCCAGGAGGGGGGGCAAAGGCCCTCCTCCCTCCCTCTGGCTACGCCCATGAATAGAAGGACCTACCGAAATCATAGGGGGAATCTGTAACATTCTTTTCATGAAGAAAATCGTAATTTTAAAAATTAGAAAAAAGTTCTAGGTAATATAATTTATGAATTCCTCGTCATTTATATAGAAGCTTTGCTTAGAAATTTCCCTAAGAATAGAGTGACAGAAAAATGAAAATTATATGAAGTATAGGCCTATACAAATTATTGATAATTAAATAATAGAAAGAAATATTTAATCACTCAACTAAAGAAAATTTAGTCCTCGGGCCTTGGTGTAGTTGTTAGCGTGCTGGCCTTCTATACCAAGGGCCGCGGGTTCGGATCCCAGGCAGTCCGAGGATTTCATTTAAGTCATTTGAAAACCAAATGGCTTAAATAAATATGCCTAGACCCCTAATATATATATTATTAAAAATACGAGTATCGTTTAAGTCTTATAGGGCCTAAGTTGCCGAAAAGACTGTGTGTATGTGGGTGTGGGTGTGAGTGGGAAAAAAAGTGTGTTCAAAAAAATAAAAATATTTATTAATATAAAAAAAGGAGGTAGAAAAAAATCTTACTTGTTAGATTGACAGAAGAAGAAAAACAGAAAGACCGTCGGGTGTGTTTTATTGAAGAACGAGGGGACGTAAAAAATGAGAAAATTAAAAAAAAAAAAAAAAAAACTTTCTAATTTGGATGTGATGATCAACCACCAACCCAATTTTTTTTTTATTTTTACCTTGTAATTAGTTATTCGCTAAATAATCTTTTTCCACTCAATATCCGCTCGCAAAACATAATATCCAACCCCCTCCCCTCCCCCCACGCTCACCCCACATTGATTATTCGGTAATATTCGATGTGAGAGTCATTATCTCTCTGTATATTCTCGAAGGGCATTTAATTGACATCAATTCCATCTACCCCCACTAGTCTAAATACAATATATAGAGACAGACTGTATTAGGGACAATGCACCATTGCCTGCCCCTCCCATCGACAACCTGGACCATCCTATTGATCCCATCTCTTTGATCGCTGAATAATTCCGTTTAATTAATGTTAATGTTATAATCATTTGAAACTTAACAATAGTAAAAATTTAATTTCAAAATTTTATTCACAAGATAATGCTTAAAGAGAATTTAAATAAATCGAAAATCCACCTCTCCAGGAAAAGGCCAAAATATAATTATACTTCAAGAAATAGAAGGTCATAGAAGTTTAAGACAATAAACATTTTTGTCAAATCATTCAAAATGGATGTCTATGGGTTTGAATAATTATAATTTTGTTTGAAATTAGGCGGAAAAGTACAAAAATCAGTGCTGCCACCTATTAACAGTTATACAGAAAAATCAGTGCTGCCATCTACTTTAAGTATAAATAGATCGACAACAGAATTTGTCAGTTAGTTTACGTTTGTAATAAGTTTCATTACCAAATAAAAGGACCGGTTGCTTGAGTTCTAGTCAATTAATAAATTTATCCGACCAATAGTAAATCATCGGTATAGTAAACAAGAACATGATTAAAAATTAGTTTTTTCACATATAATAATTGAAAATTAAAATAATTAATTAAAGCTAATTAATTTTTTAACAAAAATTTAAAATTTCCAAAAAAAAAAAATAAATAAACAAGGTTTTTGTTTCTAATTTCACACCTTAGTTAGGCCTTGTACCGAATTTTGGATCTTAGATAGTTAACTACGACCTGGACACTTATTTAATCATATAATTAGAGGGATTTTATTAGAAGTGAAGCAACTGGTCCTAAAAAAAAAACTACAAATAAGCTAAAAATACATTATTTTAAAATTTCATATGTATTTTTGAGTGATCACCTAATCAAGTTTTCCACCTGTGTTTCCTTTCTCTAATTAACTATTTTTCAGGCCGTTTTTAATTTAAATAATAAATGATATGTAATGAGATATTAAAGAAGAGGAAATGGTCCTGGGGTGTCTGACATCCATCTCTCTATGTACATACTGAACGTACAAGTAGATGGTTAAATATTAATAGTCTCTCTCTATCTCTCTCATATACATAGATATACATCCAATGTTTACATAATACGTTCGTATATTGATGCAAGGCTATCATTTCTGCTATTAATTTCGTTTCTAAGAGGATCATTATCTTTGGAAACCTATCGCATGTAAATATACTAGGAATAAATAAGTAAGTGTACACTCCCGTTCAAAAGCTTCTTATCAATTTTAGAGATAACCGAGAATTAATTTGTCCTCCATATTTTATGGTGGTATTGATTTCGGACTCGACAGACAAGGCTTGATGGATTTTTATTCATTTTTTTATAGAGATTTTGAAAATAGTAAATTAATTAGGATGTGGAATTTATAGCTGTATGAAGAGTTGAGCTGAGGGCAGGGGGGTTAAGTTATAGTTAAATATTTTCGAGATCTATATATTTGAATAAGATAGTATTCAAAATACCTCGATTCGGACTGAACAAGTCATAGATATATTCAACAAGATGTGAGTGTTTTTTTATTGGTGAGGCCAAACATCCCATGGCCCCCGGGAATCGAACCCAGGATCTCCGCCTTTCCGGGGCATCCATTGCATCAGGCACCGACCCCTGCCTTCAGGGCTTTGCTGCTTACAGTAGTGTGTTAGAGCAGACCTAGATGTCTGTCCCTCTACTGGTTTAACAAGCGGAAAATTTTTCTTTAAAGTTTTTCACTTTTTAGTTACTAGTTAGTGACTTGCAAGACTACAGCATATAAGGGGGAGTGAGTTTTAATGGTGCAGGTCGAGGGTCCGGTGGCCTGGTGCAATGGATAGCAAACCTATGCCCCGGAAAGTCGGAGATCCTGGGTTCGATTCCCGGGGGCCATGGGATATTTGGCCTCTCACCAATAAAAAAACACTCACCGTCTTGATGAATATATCTATGACTTGTTTAGTCCGAATCGAGGTATTTTGAATACTATTATCTTATTCAAATATATAGATCTCGAAAAATATTTAACTATGAAAAATGATAAGTTAGTCTCCTACTAAAGCAATTAATTTCGTTACTATTATTAACAAACTAAAGTAATTTCTAGCCTGTATTTACCCAAAAAATAATAATTCAATTAAAAATGATGCACAATGAGGTAGAATATTAGAAAAATTTTAAATAAAAAATGTTAAGAATATCAAGATATTATATTTTTATGATTAATAGTAAATTTCCCTTGGCATATACACGTCTTTTGTGATTTAATGAGATGATTATTATGAATAAGAAAATGTGAATTATTATTGCTATTATTCTTATTTAGAGTCTCGTTGATGTGTTCGCCTCGGAAATGACCTCAAAAAAAAAGAGAGAAAAAAAAATGAAGAAATTCAATCGCATGCCTAACTCAAATTTATTCTATATAGAGAGATTTTTTAGGCCGATGGATAGATGAGAGGGTGAGTAGGTGGTGCAAGGGGGTGGAAATGGGGGAAGCGATAAAAAAGGTGGGAAGGGGGTGAATTTTATGGTGACAGGTAGGCGCATGGTACTTCATAAATTTATTTATATCTATGGTGTATCTGCATGTCATTGAATTATGGAAGCATCATTAAAATATATGTTTTTATAATTAAATTATCATAGCAAAAAAATATTGAATAATATTTAAAAGTGATCAATCAAAATAATTTAATATCAGTTCAATGACAGAAGAACCGCCGCCCTATCTCATTTGAAAATCGGTAAAAAAAAAAAAACAAAAAAAAGTAAAATTGAAAAACTAAATGCTATACAAAATATTAGAAATTAAAGATATTTTGTCGTTATTAATCGTGATACTCCTGGTCAAAGTTAAACTAAGTTTTACTAATATATCTAATTTTAACCAGCCGTATTTGAGTTTGTTTATATTAACTGAAGAGGCGATTAGCCGAGGGGTAAAGCAGTAAAGCTTATAATCCTTAGTTGAAGACAACTCGAGTTCAACTCCACCTCATGGCAATAAATTATTTAACTCTATTTGAGATGCCTCTTCCAGAGGAAGGAAACGGGAACCCGCCTCAGTATCATTCCCATGAAAGTTATTCTACAGAGTAACCACAACCTGTCAGGGCTGACACTAATGACTGAGAGAGAGAGAGATATTGACTCTACAAATTCGTCTTATGTAACAAATTTAATGATCTACAACTTTATTTAGTATTCTGGTGAATAAAATATGCTTAGTTTACTAGACATAAGCGAAAAACTGGAAAAAAGTTCAGTTTTTGGGGTTTTGCCCCTCCCCCTCCCACTTCCAAGTTAGTACAGGGTCCACGAGGTCGTAAACTTATCCATCCTAGAGTACTAGCAAATAACCTGTAAAAATTTCATTAACTTCGGAATACCGCCCAGGTAAAAAATGGACTCGGATTTTTTTTTTTTATTTCAAGAAACTGTGTGTAATTAAATTTAAAGATTGCGGTATGGGTTTTATGTGAAACATTTTGAACTGAAGTTGTATATGTATGTGGGGGTTTGACGGGGGTATATCAGGAGTACCTCCATTTGGATTCCAAATGGCTTAAATAAGAATGCCTGAACCCTCAATAGATAAAATACTAAATATCGTAAAAAGTCTTATATGGCTTGAGTTGTCGAAAAGACTGTGTGCATGAGTGTGTGAATGTGAGTGTGATGGGAAAAAAAGTGTGAGTGTTAAAAAAAAAAGATCCAAAAAAAAATTGTTGAATTACCTTGGTCTTAATAGTGAAATTAAGAAACACAATCGAGGCTTACCTGAAACAAAAAGAAAGACAAAATTAATTAAGCGAAAGTATTATTGCTATGCTATGCACATAAATTGCGAATATTGTATAGTTAATTATCTTCGGGCGCAGGTAATAAATATTAATATATTCACTGACATTATTTAGGTATCTACATATCATTAGCGGATTCTGATAAAAATCAAGGAGATAGGGTTGTAATATTTTATATAATAATTATACTACTTTGACGATATTTTTAAAAAATCCATCTCAGAATCCAATAATTTAAAGAAAATTCAAAAGATATAAGAATATTTTATAAGTGGCAGAAAAGTGACGCCTATCATTCCAGTAAAGTTTGTTTTTAATCCAATTAAAAACTTGACTTGGGAAAAAAATCCAAGAATAATAAATTTCCGTCCGGTTATTCAATCCTCTCTGAAAAGATGTGATTTAATTTCCAGTTCACATTGTTAGGGATCAATTCTAGTTAAGAATTAATTAATCAAAGTTTTTAACGTATTACTTCATCCAACTACAGTTGAGGTATTCTACCAGTATATATGTTACTAGCACACGGGGTAACTGCACACGGGGCTTCTTCCGCCCAACATTATTTTTTTATACAATGTTCCTTTTGTAATATAAATATTTGGACACTTCTGTCTCCAAAAGATACGACAACATACTAATTCAATACAGTATCAAAAGAATAATAGCTTTTGTTTAAAACAATTCACATACATCCCGAATTGGATTTATATTCTCTCCCAGAGATAATAAATAATTAACAAAAAAAAAAAAAACTTTTCTGTTATTATTATTATTTGTTATCTTAACAAAAAAAAAATAACGATTATAGCATATAAAATATAGACTTGTTAAAAACATCGGTGTCGTTTTTTAGAAAAATAATAAGGGTTAAAAGAGTCTTTAGCACATAAAAGAGAGAGGGGTTGCTTAACAATTCGCCCCCACTATAACAACAACAACAAAAAAAAAACGGACTCATTTCTCTCTTAACCAAGAGAGGTGGGGAGAGTCATTCTTCACCCTCCAAGACCAGCCAAGAGAGATAAGCAAGATAGACTGTTAAGATTACTGTGTCTACAAATTATCTCTAGATTTTTTTTTTGGTTGTTTTTTCCCCATCCCCCTTCTCTTCATTTCTCTTTTCTATGCGGTATATGTTGTGCAAAAATGCAATTTTTCTTTTTCTCTCCCCCACTCTATCTCTAATCTTGATTAAAAATATACCCAGGGATACTTTCGTACTCGTCTACAAGACTATCACCTTTTTTTTTTTCTTTAATCACATGATCAAAATTTATTATTCTCTGAGCCAAATTCTATTAAAGGAAATTACATAATTATGTAAATTATATTTTTGTAATTATAAAGTTTTATTGATGGCCAATGGAGGGAGGGGAGGTTAGACAGACTTTTAAAAATCTGGTGAGATTGTCACACATCACACAACTTTCTCTTACCTTTGGTAATTGAGTTGTGTTCTGTGCTTGTCACACCTGATTTTTGTGTCGAGGTTTTGATATACATTTTACATTTTGATTCAATTAGAAATAAATGAAGTCAAACCAAAATACAAAAATCTGTTGTGACTAGTCGCACACAACTTTCACTCGGTAATTGAAAGTTGTGTCCCGTGCTTGGAACACCAGATTATTTTGTGTGGGCTTATATTTATTTTCCGCCACTACATTATAATTAAAGATGTAAAATTTATAAACAGAAAAATATTTATATTTTGTTATCATTTCACGAATCTTTCCTATGAAGTACAAGAGTAAAGAGTGCTTCAAACAATTTTAAGGGCAAAATGAGAATATACATTTAAAAAAATAAAATTAATTGAATTTTGAATTTTACTCAAAATGGTTAGTGCGAATTTTGAGAAAAACAAAAAAAAATCTGAAAAATTACATCACTAAAGTACTAGTACTTTTTGGCCGATTTTGATTAAAACCTTCGTGTCGCGTCCCATCGGAGGACCAAAATTAAATATAAAATTTCAAGGTCGTAACTCTTTTCGTTCTTGACACACACAGATACGCCATTTTTTATTTTAATTAAAATCGTTTAATTTGACAATAAATAAAAAAATATCTACAGAAAAAAACCTTCCCCCCGGGCTAAATTTTTTGCCCTTCTATAAGCATCACCCTAATATTTATAGGTAGGAGAAAGAAAAAATAAAGATTAATGTTTCTATTCTTCTTAGATTATTATTTGGCTACATGTTGGTTAATAAATATAGATATAATTAAAATATTAAAAGATTTGTTTATTAAATAATTAGTAAATTTGAGAGAGAAAGGGAGGGAGGAAAAAGGGTTTGGGTTTCCCTTTTTTGATGTGGCTAATAAAGAACGGTCAAGAGGGAAATGCCCTACCAGCTATGGTTTTCACTCTTCGTCTCTTTTTAGGATGTTCATCAAATTTTCACCTAATAATCCATTTGATTAAAAAAAAGAAAAAAGTAGAGAATTTTATATGTAATTGCATAAAACGCGCATCCTTTCTCTCTCACTTCTGGTCATTACCTTACTCTGGGGAGATTTAAATTTTATATAAGAGTAAAAATCGAAAGGGAATTGCCTAATTGGCATGTTATAATTAAAATAGGGGTTTTTTGCCGAAAAAAGAGAAATTGTTGTAAATAATAAATACAAAGAGTAAAGTCCCATGATGACGCCAGAAAATATAAATAAAGGGAATTTAGTATTTGCCAGTCTCCTTCCTCTAGGCGTCTTTAGTAAATATTCACAATTTAATAGATGGAATATTAATTGAAAATTATTTATTCTTAATGCATGAAAAATTAACATTCTCAGAATTCGAATGTAGAACCGGAGTGATAGAGTAGGTATATCACTAAAGGGGCCTGTACACGAGCAATATTTTTACGGCAATGTGTGGCCAGCAATGCTGGCTGGGCAACATAGTTCAATATTTAGCAATATTGCAACAGGAGTAATTTTTTTTTTTTTTTTTTTTGGAATGGGTGCATAAGGTCCGAAGACCTATAATGACCATCACATGAAGCCAGGAAGAATATATTAAAAAGAAAATAGGAGAAGCATAAAAAGGGAACTCAACTGCGGGAACTGAGAAGATGCCTGTTGAGATTAGACTTGAAAGTCTGAAGATTGTAGGATTGGGAGAAGATAGACAATGTTCGAATGGCTCGACAATATATCCGTGATGCCGGCAATATGGCCCGCGTTGATACTAGTTGACGGCACGGTTTTTTTGATATCGCTGAATGAGCGAAAATAAGGTAATATTTTGAGAAAGAAAACGCTATAATTTCAGCAATCTTTTATTAGTTTACAAAGGAAATATTTTCTTTCTCAAATTAACCAACTTCAGCAACACCACTTAAGGAGAATAAGGTAATATTGCCGAGACATATTTGGCTATACATTGCCCCGGAGTATTTCTGCCCAAAATATTGCCGGGCAATGTTTTGAGAAAGAAGAATTGCCATGGTAACAAAATATAAATATTTTCCCATGTTTCCTTATAAATTTTATATCTTGAATTCTAATATATCGTTGGAAAACTAAATATGTCGACACAAAAAATCTGGTGTGACACAGAACACAACTTTAGATTACCGAAGGAAGGAGAAAGTTGTGTGCTGTGCGTCATCACACCAGATTTTTTTTTACGCATATTTCAAGTCCTCCGAGTACAAGCAAGAGATCATTGATCCTTAACTCCTGCAAAATTCATTCCTTGAAAGATCATTGAAACTTTAAATATTTATTCTGGATGTAATTCCATCTGCTAGTCCAGGGCAGGCAGGCAGCATCCTGCGCCGGTGTGTCGTCTATTGTGCGTGCTTCCTCCCCCCCCCCCCTCTCTCTCTCTCTCTCATTATTCGCCAATTATTATTCATCTCACACAACTAAATACACGAATAAATTTTATATGCAATTTCATAATTCTTATCTAAATAAACAAATAGTATTTATATTTATTTTTTGTTAACGTTGAAAATAATATTAATAATAGAGGAAACTAAATGTGCAAGTTTTCCAATAAAATTTTAAAATTATTTTTCTTGTCTACTTCTCATATTTTTCTGAATGGTCTTCGAATTCTATTAGCATCAAGTTGAATGTATCCATTTACTGATGATAATATATCAGTTGTTGCTGGTTTCAGAGGTTGATTTGAGCATAAAATAGCAAAAATTTTCAGGAACCGCCTTGTACAGTGAGCGTCACAATTAAGTCCCCACCTGATAGCTTTAGCCTTAAGGAGGAACAGGAGCGAAGTGGTTACGCATGTTTTTTCCCGATAAGATGGCGTAGTGTGTGATAAAAAGTATGCCCAAAAAATCAAGTAATTCAAAAATTTGCCAAGAGATGTCAGAATGGTAGCTAATAACATTTAATGCATTTGGTTGATTTTCATTGATCTTTTAACAATAAATACTTTGTAAATGTTATTATATATAAAAGATCCTCCGGTTGTTTTTACTCGTTATTATATATTATGTATCTTTTATAAAAGCATAAAAATATATAAATATAGGTCCAATATAGGTTAATACTATATCGTCTGTTAGACTAGCCTGCCATCTATTGCAAGAATGCTGAACTAATTTGACAGTTGGTTTTTAAATAAATCATCTAAGCCTATTTTAAAAATTTCTTAATTAATATGTGATTAATAATAACAATAAATTCATTTTTAAATTTAAAAAAAAATTAAAGATTTTTGGAACAGATTGATTTTCCTTTTGCATTCAAGTGTTCGTTCACGAGGTGTTCGTCAAACTAGAATCGCCAATCGTTTGACTCTCGAAATGTTGCAAAAATATCTAATATCTATTTTCAATGATGGTATATAATTAATTATATTCAAAATATAAAAAATTATTCCCTCATCTAATATGTAATATCCATTTTCCTTTATATTATAAAAGAAGAGCATTGTCTCTTACTCCCTTTTGTTGACCTTGATGCATAAAGACCCTACACTTTATTGTATGGAAATACAATAATAAATAAAGGCGAATCCGTCCTTTGATCTCACATTATCCTATCCCACTCTCCTTGCTCTACACTCCTGGATTCTTCTCCCTTAGGTGCTCTCTTGGTTCTTTTCCTTTTGTTTGTTTCTTCCATTACATATCTCCAGTCTTCTTTTTATTTTATATTCTGATATCAATACAATACAGAAACATGAATAAATAAATGATAAAATGTGTGTATATTTAGAATCTAATGTATACCAGCTATATAGAAAATGTTTTGCTTTGGGAAGCTACAAATTTTTCATTGTGATGTTGAGACGCCATTATCAAAAATGAAGGACATGAAGTTATCAACAAATCGACATTCTGTTTAAATTTGTTTAATTTCAACTTCAACACACAACAAACAAATTCTTCGAATATTTGTACTTTCTCTTACTTTACCTATATAAACGTTTTGAGGTCATCTGAGTCCAAAAAGTGGTTTTCGCAACATGGTCTGTCTGTCTGTGTGTGTTCAATTTTAAGCTAGTTAATTAGAACTGAAGCAAATGGCTCTTGAAGCTTCAATGAAAAAAATGGATCTTCCAATAACGCTAAGAGTTTCTAAATCTAACGCCATCTGTATATTATACAACAATAGTTTAGGTTAACAAATTAAGTCTGCTATTTATTATTAGATATTTTTTAAAGAAATAAAGCAGAGACAATTTATCTCTGTTTATGATTTGGTACTAAATTTATTAGTAGTTAATTTTAATAAGGTGTTTTTAGGTATTAGAAGAGAAAACACAGGTAGGAGAGACAATAGAAGGACAAAGAAGGTCCACAGAGAGAGAGAGAGGGAAGCTGAGAGTTAAAATTGAGCCCTTTTGTATTTAATAAGTCATAAAAGCACACACAAAGAGCGAAAAGAGAATAAAGGGGCTTTCGGCTAAATTTTAGGGAAAGAGAGAGTCGTTTAAACGCTCGGTTGCCAATGAAATTTTGAATATTTTAATAACCATACAACGTTCATATATTCATTTACTCTCTTTCTCCTTGTCTTTTCCATTTATATTATAAATTACATTTAATAATAATAAGGCTTTATTTTAATAAAAATGATAAAGATTTCAGTATCATCATATAAAATGGCTCCTTAATAATTTCTACTAATACCAAGAATTAAATTCCCAGTGTCTTTGAGCAGAAGTAGAAAGAAACCTCGCGTTCAAAAGTCAGAAGTTAAAAGGGCGGTAAAATTAAATAAATACAAAGGAAGTCTAAATTAAATAGTCTTTGAAGATATCAAAATATTTCAGTCGAAATCTCCTTAGTAATTTTAAAAATAGATAGGCACATTGATGTATTTACTTGAGCGCTTATTCAATCAAAATGTTTAGCAGTCAAAAGTGTTGTCTTAAAAGTATCTTTTCCACTTCAAAAAAGATGATTTATTTATTTAAAAATATTGGTTTGTTTGACTAAGCTCAATGCTCTACGTATAAATTGTTAAAAATCTGGTGTGACTGCACAGCATTCAACTTTCTCTTACCTTCGGTAATCGAAAGTTGTGTTCAGTGTTTGCACACCAGATTTTTTTGTGTCGAGATATATTTAGTTTCCGACAGTACGGTACATTTGAATTTGAAAAATTTATAAACAATTTGTTCATTTAATCAAAATCTCGAGAAAAACTAGAAAAATATGGTGTGACTGGCGCACAGCACACAACTTTCTCTTACCTTCGGATCGAAAGTTGTGTTCTGTGCTTGTCACACCAGATTTTTTGTGTCGACATGTATTTAGTTTCCGACAGTACGGTACATTCGATTTTCAAGATATAATATTTATAAGTGAAAATATTTTTATTTTGCTACCATGGCAACCATTTCTCCTATCTTGCCTATGAAGTATAAGAATAAAATGGTCTTCAGAAGATTTCAATGACCAAAATGAGAATATACATTTTAAAGAGAATCTAAAAAATAATTGATTTTTTTAATTTTAATAAAAATCGTTAGAGCGAATTTAGAGAAAATCGAAAAATACTGAAAAAGTGCATCAGTAAAGCAGCCCAGTACTCTTTGGTCGATTTTGTTCAAAAGCTTCGTGTTACGTCCTAGGGGGTGCCTAACTTAAATATAAAATTTCAACCTCCTAACTCTTTTCTTTCTCTTGAGATATTTGGTATACAGACACACACAGACAGACCATGTCGCGAAAACCACTTTTTTTATTCAGGGGACCTCAAAGCGTGTATATCCATCAAAATCTCGAAATCGAATTTGTGACATGAATCCAATACTTTCTCTGTCTATATATTAACTTTAAGAGAAAATAAAAATCCATAGACAAAAACAAAAAAAACAAAATCCAATTGGGTGAGAAAAATTATCAAACACGAAACAATGAATGTTATATACTATTATTCGAATATTAATAGAATTTTCAAATTTAAGGTTTTGTACTTGTGTGTACTAAAATTAATTTGTATGATTAAAATTGAAATTAATTTAGATGAAATGCTTTAAAATGTTATTCATATCAAAATAAATTGGAATTTCATATATATACGTCTTTAAATTAATGTTTTCATTAAAATATTTAATAAAATTTTCATTTATTTCTCTGAGTAAATAAAATGATGCTTTGTGTTTGGAAATTAAAACATTTTTTATCTATGTACCCCGTTCCATATAAAATTCCACACTTAATATATATAATGAGATTAATCAAATGCTTCTTATTAAATATAATTTTCTTCAATTTTTTTCTCAAATAAAGAAGCTTTTTGCCTTCTTGCCCATCCTATTATGTGAAATCAACAGATGAGATAATTTTTCGTTATTAAAATAATTATCGAAGTTGATTTCGTGGACGAGGGATGGGGGATGTATCCATATACCTCCACTAGTAAGCCTTTATTATTAAGTTGGCTGCCTTTTGCCTCTGGAAAACTTTTGCCTCCCTCCATTCAACGAACGAACAACGTAAAGCAAATTGATTCGCTACGTTGGAGATTTATAGTTTCGAAAAAGGTCAGAGCTGAACTGAAGAGGGCAGAGCTCGCTCCCACCACTCCCATTTCACTCTTTTTTCCCTTTGGAAAAGTCGGCATCTCTTCTCTTTCGCTTTTTTTTCCACCAACTTGAAAAAAAAAAAATCGTTTTTCTTTTCTCGAGATCTGATCTATGTTCACAAGTTTTTAATTTTTAAAATTACTTGTGAACAAAATGAATGAATGATGTTCCAAGTCTTTTCAGATCTAGAAGCCATTGATGACGGTAATTACGTGTTAATTTAATTTTCTCAGAACAAGCCATTAGAGGTATAGCAATGATTGACATCAGCGATATTGGTACCAAAGTAAATAATAAGTTTCAATAGAGTAAATTCAAGTTGTTAGATATTTACATAAATGAACAAATTTCGGTTTGCATCCATCGTCATGTAATGTTTTACCCAAATAAGCAATGTACGATTTAAAAATCTGGTGGGACTGATCGCGCAGCACACAACTTTCTCTTGCCTTCGGTAATTGAATGTTGTGTTCTGTGCTTGGCCCAGTTTTTTGAAATTGACATTTCGGCTGTTGAGAATGAGAATGAAAAAAGTAAAAAATACAAAAGAAAAAGGGGGTTAAAAAGTTTAAAAAAAAATAAGGCCGGAATTAAATAGTCGGGGCAACAAACGAATGGGCCAAAATCAAAAGCAAAGAATGCAAATATATTTTCGACACTTTGGCACTCAAAAGAGATGACATTTGAACAACGATTGGCAGGCTTAACTGAAAAATTGAATTTTCTAAATTTCGCCAATATGATCCTCAGAAGGCGATATATTTAGTTTCCGGCGGAATAGTAAAATTTATAATCAGAAAAATATAATATTGATCTTTATATTTTGTTAACATGGCAAACATTTCTCATTTCTTTCCTATATAGTACAAGAATAGTCTCAGCGTGTGGAAAGTCCCCTGGTAGCCATCGGTATAAGGTAGACCTAATTTAAATTTATACTATAAGGTAATACCCCTAAATGGCCTCAGTACCCGAAAAGAGTTTAAAAAAAAAGAATAAAGTGCCCTTCAGTCAATTTTGAGGGCATAATGAGAATATATAGAATATATTAAGAAGAGCATTTAACAAATGATTTACGAATTTTAATCAATAATGTTAGAGCAAATTTTGAGAAAATTAAAAAAACAACTAAAGTACATAATTAAAGTACAAGCAGTTTTTGGCCGATTTTGTTCCAAGGCTTCGTTGTGTCTCAGGGAGGTAACTAAAAGGATATTAAATTTTAACCTCCTAGCTAATTTCCTTCTTGAGATATTTTGTTCACAGACTGGGGCCTACTTTTTTGGACTAAGGGGACTTCAAAACGTGTATTTCCATCAAAATCTTGATTACGAATTTTTAACATGAAACCAACATTTTCTCTCTGAATTTCAATAGAAACAAAAATGAGATTTTATAAAATTAACAAAATGTTCTTGAATTTTTCCAACTGGTTGGTCGCATAAAAGCGAATCAAAAATTGATAAGCCATTTCACGGTAAAAAATCATTAATTGTGGCAGAGTTTTTGATACGAAATTATTAAATAAATATGTGAACATTGGCTGATTTATTCTAGAAGATAAATGAAGTGATTAATCGAAAAATTAATAATTAAATTGAGCATTTGGGTTGTCTATCTTTCAACAAACTAAACATGAATTAATTAATGCAATAATAATTATAGTATCACTTTTTTTAATTGCCTAGATAAAGAGTTGAAGAGTGTCTTACAATCTCACCCCAACGTTCATTGTGAGGTGACGTCATGTCCCTTTTATCCGGAATCCAGGCAACAAGCCATGCGAGAGAGTAAGCGTTGTTAATTGCAGTGTCAAAGGAAATTCCCTGACCACCTGATTCCGGTCTTTTTTTAGATTTAAGTCCCTCTTCCTTACACCTCCTCTTTAGTTAGTCTACTAACGCTTACGAAAATAGCCAAATCAAATTAAAATCCAAATCCCAAAATAAATTTCTTTTCTATATCCCCCATTTAAAGTGATATTGTTTTTTGTTTATCTGTAATCTAATTAAATTACATATCAGTCTTCTAGATTCCATTTTTAGACAATTCTTGAAATTTCATTAATTATTTAATTTAGAAAGTTCTATAGATCGTGAAATAAATGATAATCTTAAGAGAATATGTCAGAGGGAAGTAGAGAGAGTATTATTAGACAATTAAGCTGAAATTTGATATATATTCTTTGGACATGCCTCCGAGCTAATTAAATTTTGATTCAATCAGTCCAGAAATAAATGAAGCTAAGCCAAAATACAAAAATCTGCTGTGACTAGTGGCACAGCACATAACTTTTCCTCAATAATTGAAAGCTGTGTTCCGTGCTTGGCACATCAAATTTTTTGTGTTGACATGAAGAATAAGGCATGCGCACACATGTGACTTTTGTCACGCAACAGCTTTGTCACTAGCAGTATGAGTCGTCACATTACATAGGTTTATATGGGAGTAGAACACACTAAGTGACGTGACTGGTGACTTATTTGTCACTAGGGCAAGCAAGTAACTTCTCCGCGACGAAAGTGTCCCGCTCACGGGTGACAGTTTGTAACTTGACTAAATTAAATATTTGTAAAAAAAAATCACCGTGACAGTCACCTACTCGTTGGCGCGGCTAAATTTTGAAGGGCGACAGTGACAAAACTGTTGCGTGACAAAAGTCACCCATGTGCTCATGCCCTAAGAGTACTCAAAACAGTTTTAAAGATAAAATGAGAATATACATTTTTTAAAAAATTTTGGAATTTTAAACAAAATTGTAGGAGCGAATTTTGAGAAAATCGAAAAAAACTGAAAAAGTACATCCGAAAGGTCCTAGTACTTTTTGGCCGATTTTGTTCAAAAGCTTCATATCACGTGCTAGGGGGGGGGGACCTAAATAAATAAAATTTCACCCTTCTAGCTCTTTTTCGTTTTTGAGATTTGTCTAAAAACGTGTATTTTTATCAAAATCTCGAATTAAATAATTTGATAATTATGCTTTTGATTCACTTCAAAAAATTAATTTATTCTTTTCAATTAAAAAAAATTTATATTCTTAGATCTACATTATAGATAATTTGTTTAATCATTTTAGAACCTCGAATTTTTAACACAATATTTTATATTACATATGCCTACAGTGTTTATATAGTAAGAGAAAATAAAAAAAAATATATATATATGGGTCATTCCATGCCAAATCGACAAATTTTTTTCCTGACCCCTGCGGATTTCGCTGAAAATTTCCTATTTTTTTCTACCCCTTAAAGACATTTTTGAGAATTTTTTCAAATTTTTTTACCCAACTAAAAAAAAGTTATGAAGTTTTTGAAAAAAAAAACCGCTCTTTTTTTCAAATGGCTAACTTTTTTTTAAAATTGATGTTTCGAAACCCCCGCAAGGCTATAAAAATTTTTGTTTTTTAATGTAGTTTCAGAAAAAAAAATACAAAAATTATTTCAGAAGCCCGGATATATGAAATATTTTCAGTTTTTTTGAAAAAACCATAATTTTATTTGGACCATTTTTTTTTTTTAATTTTTTTAACTCAAAATAAACTTCAACTAATTCTACAATTATCCCCCTAATTTCAAGATTTGCCTTCGATTGCTTCTATTTTTTTTTTTTTTTTTTTTTTTTGGTTATAAAAAAATTTTTCGTGAGAAATTTGGTTTTATTTTTCACGTAACTTTTTTTATGAAATTTTTTCAGCTTTCGGGTGAAACTTTTAGGAAGTTGAAAAATGATATTTTATTCGAAAATTTTTAAGTCATCATACTAAAAAATGTTTGTTTTTTTCAGTAAAATTACGAAACTGAAAAAAGAAACACGATTTTTAGTATGATGACTTAAAATTTTCGAATAAAATATCTCTTTTTTCAGCTTCTCAAGTTTCACGAGAAATACTGAAAAAATTTCATAAAAAACTACGTAAAAAAATAAACCAAAATTTCAAAAAAAAATTTTTATAACCAAAAAAAAAATAAAAGCAATCGTCGGCCCCTAATCTAAATGGAGGGGATGTAGATGGCCTGATTGTTTTGATTTAAAAAAATAAAAAAAAAATGGTCCATTTATTCTAAGGGTTTTTCAAAAACTGAAATATTTCATATACCGAGCTTCTGAAATAATTTTGTATTTCTGAAAACTACATTAAAAAACGCGGGGTTCAAACTATCAATTTTAAAATAAGTTATCGTTATTTGAAAAAGAGCAATTTTCAAAAATCCCATAACTTTTTTAGTTTAGTAAAATTTGAAAAATTCTCAAAAATATCTTTTTAAGGGGTAGAAAAAAGATAGAAATTTTCGAAAAATCAGAAAGTCAGAAAAAAAATTTGTCATTTGTATGTATTACATATATAACATAATCATTGATTCTATTTTAATTTATGAATCAAAGGGAAGATTCAAAATGAGGGATTTTATAAAATTTGAGCAACTGATTTGTCGAATGATTATAAATATTAATGGATAAATGTCAAACAGTCGAATTATAAATCATAAATTCTCTTTTTCATTTTGATTATATTAAAAAAATTATTAATATAATTATTTTTTTTTTTAATAAATAACTTATTATAATAAAATATTTACGATTTTTTATTAAATAAATAAAAACTAAAGGAATCTATTATAAAGTTCAAAAGAAAGAAGTTTTTACATTTTTTTTTTTTTTTTTAGTCTTAATTTATAAACTCCCCCTGTGGAAAAGAAAACTCGAATGCAAAGAATAAATCAGCGCAGTTTACCTAAGTTAGATTAAAATTAAAATTACTTTGTGCTTAGTAAACATTAGAAGAATTTGTTTGCGTTCTGGTGCCCCCTCCACCCAACCTCGAACTCCCCCAACCCCCATCATGCCAAGAACGATATTTTCAACAACCAACAAGAGATGGATTAGGGAGAATTTTTATTTTAAAGGGTGAATATTGTAAAAATAAAAAATTACAAGAGAAACGAACAAACAAAATATCTACTGTGCTGGCATAAGAAAATAAATTTTAAATAGAAAAGAATAAATGTTTTTTGAAGTAGCCACAATAATCAAAGGCTAAATTATCAAGTGGCAAAGAATATAATTTATAGCTAGAGCTCGGATTTTGCATATAATGCATGATTTTTTTCTTTATCGTTATCTTTCAATTTTTTTTATCTGCCAGTCTGCTACAAAAATTACCTACATTTACGATCTGCTATTAAATTTTACATATCTAATGTAATGCCCGAAACTAAATATACGTCCATACAAAAAATATTGTGTGCTGTGCGGCCTGTCACATCAGATTTTTTAAAATAAAATCTAAAATTTAGCTCGTTAAAAAAAAAAATAAATAAATAAATGAAAATTTACTTTTTCCATTATCTTCAGTTACTTTCTCTTACTTCTATATATGTTAATATATGCCTAGAGAGAGAGAGAAAGTATTGAATTCATGTCAAAAATTCGATGTCGAGATTTTGGCGGATATACACGTTTTGAGGTCCCCTGAATCCAAAAAAGTGGGGTGGAAGTCTGTCTGTGTGTGTGAACAAAATAACTCAAGAACGATAAGAGCTAGGAGGTTGAAATTTTATATTTAAGTTAGTAACTCCCCAGAGGCGTGAAAATAAGCTTTTAATCAAAATCGGCCAAAGAGTACTAGTACTTTACTGATGCACTTTTTCAGTTTTTTTTTCGATTTTCTCTAAATTCGCTCCAACGATTTTTTTTTTAATTCAAAAATCAATTATTTTTTAGATTCTCTTTAAAATGTATATTCTCATTTTGCCATTGAAATCTTCTGAAGACCACTTTACTCTTGTACTCCATAGAAAAGATAGGAGAAATGGTTGCTATGGTAACAAAATATAAATAATTTTCCATTCTTGCATTTTGAAAATCGACGCCCCCGGGTTTGGCGTAGTAGGTAGCGTGCCTACCTCCTATACCAAACGTCGCGGGTTCGGACCCAGGCAGTCCGATGATTTTATTTAAGCCATTTGGATACCAGATGGCTTAAATAGAAATGCCTCAACCCACAATAGATATATTCTCTACAACGGTTATCGTCAAAGTCTTATATGGCCTAAGTTGCCGAAAAGACTGTATGAATGTGTGTGTGAATGTGAGTGTGAATGAGAAAAAAGTGTGTGTGTGTGAAAATCGAATGTGCCGTACCTTCGGAAACTAAATACATGTCGACACAAAAAATCTGGTGTGACAACACCCTTTGGTAATCGAAAATTGTGTGCTGTGCGACAGTCACACTAGATATTTTTTTTTTAATCAAAAAATGTTTTTTTCCTTCCGGACACGAATCGCTTCATGATAAGAGAGAACGAAATGGGCACGTAACAAAAAAAAAAATGAGTGATTTGCACCAACATTGCCACCGCGGCGGCTCTTTACCCCGTTTGGCATAAATAAATATTCTATTACTTGATTAATGCATTATTGATTTATTTTTACTTTACTGAATTTTAATAATGGATGAATATTTAAAAGTTCTCTGCTCTACCCTCATACTCTCAAAATTGTTTTTAACTGCATCACATCGTATATTTCGTGATTTTTAACCACTCATTTACATCCATCACAAAGTTAAATTCATGTAATTAATAAACAAAAAAAAAAAAAAATTAATATTTCATGTTTTTTTTTTAAATATTTAATAAACAAATTTAAAAACTAATATTCAACTTGGAAGTTTTATTATAAGATTATCGGGATAGGGGATGGCTTCAATAAAGATTAAAACCATCTAATTTAAAAACATCAGGCAGGCAAACTTGGTTTGTTTGTCAACAAGCTAACAAGGAAGGGGATTTCTATCCTGAGTGGCGAGACGCCCAGATCAGAGATGTGACGTAAAGAGAGACGGCGATTAACGGAGGATTTGTTAATTTAAGTCACTTTAATCTCGAATTACAATAGGCCTCTTGAATTTATAATCATCAATCGAAATTTAAACTATTGTAAAAAATTTTAAAATATTTCATCATCTGAGGCTACTACGAATCCGGCCATATTTATTTCAAGACTTTTGACATTTAGACTTTCAAAGATACTTTTATTAATTACGATATATATTGAGGGGTACAGATATTTTATTTATACCATTTGGTATCCAAATAAATGGGGTACGAACCCACTCCCCTTGGGTTTTAGATTCTAACCTCTCGGCCGCCGCGGGGGTCATGATTGTTTTAAGTCAATACAACAAAATAATATGACAGTTGTCAAAATACAACAATGTTTATCAACATATACATATAACAATGATTATTTAATTGTTTGGGAGCCAGAAAGAAATTTTATGACCCTTAATTCTTATGTGTGAGTATGAGTACGAAACTACAAATATAGATATAATAGTTTATGGGAGTAATTAAAATAATAAATAATTTTTAAAAATTTGTTATTATTTTAATTACTTCCATAACTTCATACAAATAACGAAAAATGGAGAACTTCATCAAGAATATAGATATAATAAAGTTGCAAATAATAAGCAAATCGTTAATCTTCCCTCTTCCCTCCCCCTAGCCTATGTAAACAATTTTTTTCGTCGTTCAACCTTTTTAATATTTGGGTATGTAGGTGAGTGATAAATACCCCCTCCCCCTTGTCAAAAAAATAAGCAAATGTGATTAGAAAAAATAATAATTTTGTTTTTTTATTTCTCTCAAATAGCCTAAT
The DNA here is from genome assembly GCA_023213315.1 of Euborellia annulipes. Taxonomy (NCBI): domain Eukaryota; kingdom Metazoa; phylum Arthropoda; class Insecta; order Dermaptera; family Anisolabididae; genus Euborellia; species Euborellia annulipes. The sequence goes on along the minus strand of JAKCPI010018042.1, from coordinate 34,431 downwards.
CATTAGGCTGAACGCACACCAATTGAACAAAACGCTCTTGGACAAAACGTTTTGTCCAAGAGAAAAACGTTTTGATCAATGCCAACACACACCGATTAGGCAAAATGTTTTGTTATTGCGCGTTTTTGCTCAATGGGCGAACATTTTGTCCAATGCCAACGCACACCGATTAGTCAAAAACGCTCAATGACAAAACATTTTGTTCAATGACAAAACATTTTGGCTAATCGGTGTGTGTTGGCATTGAGCAAAATGTTTTGCTCTTGGACAAAACATTTTGTCGAATCATGCTCAATTGTGTTTTGCCTCCTCGGTGTTCGTTGTCCAATAGAAAAGCATTGAAAAAACAGTTTTAAGCACGATTAGTCAAAAACGTTTTGTCCAAGAGCGTTTTTGCTCAATTGGTGTGCTATGATCCTCTCTTTGACTAGGAGTTTAGGCCTACATGTAACCATGGGAATTCCTAGTTGATCCGCAATTCTCTGTGCCCGCAAACGATACCTTCCCTAACCAATTCATCGGCTTTGCAGTTTCCTAGGTCATATCTTCCAGGAATCACAACAAAACACTAACTAATTATAGCATTTAAAAAATTTATAATTAATTCACCTTATAAATTTTATATTTATAAATGCTTTTAAGGAAATCAACATTTTATTAGTCACTTTGAGACTTTCCCCGGTTCCTGCAGCTTGTTATATTATGAACAATATTATGTAATTTGTTTTTTGATTAATCAAATAATATATTGATCTACCAACATTGCTAATTTAATGATGGAAAATCCAAAGAATTTTTTATACGAAAGAAAAGTATTTTTTATATAGTCCAATTACTGGCTTATTTTAGCTATGAAAAAAGGCCTCATTTCGGACAATGAAAAAAAAAATTATTTAAATTATGAATCAAGAAAAATGTCTAATAATAAGCGATTCCTTTGTGAATTACAGATCCGACGATAACTGGGTTATTTATTTATGCAAAGACATTAAAAAATTGTTTATAAGATTATCACTATTATTAATCTAATGAGACAAAAAATGTGATTAAAAATTCAAGAATAAAGACTTTTAAAATTGAAGTATTTTAATATAATAGATTCCATGTGATAATTTAATAATTATAAATGTGATGTGACAGCACTCATACCTTCGGCAATCGAAAGTTGTGTTCTGTGCTTGTCACACCAGATTTTTTGTGTCGACATATATTTAGTTTCTGCCGATATATTAGAATTCAAGTTGTAATTTATAAGCATAGAAAAATATTTTTATTTTGTTACCATTTTTCCTATGAAGTGATAAATACTGTCATTAAGCTGCCTTAAGAATATATTATTTCCAAGTATCCCTTAAGCGGGTTCAGGAGGTAGATGTTACGCATGTTTTTCCCGATTAGAGGGCGTTGTGTGTCTTAAAAAGTAAGTAAGCCAAAAAAAATCACCTATTACGAAAATTTGCCAAGAGATGTCAGAATAGTAGCTAATAATATTTAATGCATTTGGTTGATTTTCACTGATCTTTTAACAATGAATACCTTGTAATTGTTATTATCTATTATGTAGCTTTTATGAAAGCATAAATATAGACCAGATATAGGCTAATAGGGGATCGGCTGTTAGACTAGCCTGCCATCTTTTGCAAGAGTGCTGAACTAATTGACACATAATTTTTTAATATATCTACTAATCTTATTTTAAAATTTTCTTCATTAATATCTGATTAATAATAACAATAAATTCATTTTTAAATTAATAAAAAATTAAGATTATTGGGACAGATTGTTTTCTATATTAGCTTGATAACAAAAAATTAATTTCCTTAATTTTTTAATAAGTCAATAAAAAAATTATAACTCTGTTCCAATAATTCCCTATGATGAATATAATTCATTTTAAAAAAATCGCATTGAAAAATCTTATAATAGTTCATTTATTTTTAGAGTACGTTTAGAAGCGTCGCTCCTGACACCCCCTTAAATGGATGTGATACCAAACGATCCTAACAGAAACGTCTCATATTTCAAAGATTACCATACTTTCATTAATATATATATTGATCAATAAATGCCAATTAGTACATGAAATAAGGTATTTTCCCTTTTAACCTCTCAAGCTTCTATTTCAAATGCTATCAAATAGAAATAGATATAGTGCCTTCAGACACACGATGCAGAGATTCACACACACACTGATGCACATTGACTCCGTCACTTGACAACTTAGAATGCAATTAATTCTAGACTGATTAATGTCAGATTAAGCACACCCTAGAGAGAGAGAGAGAGAGAGAGAGAGCAATGGAAGGGGTTGGTTTCGCACTTTGTCTCTCTCACTCTCTCTCTCATGAATAATCATGATAGATTAGCTTGAGGTGAAACTTACATTACCTCCCCATCTCCCTTTTGTTTCACTAATAATGTCTTTACTTCCAAAGAGGATTTCTATTATAAGCTCACAAAGAAATGCTTTAATTACTCTAATTTTTTCTTTCGTTTTTTTTTTTCACTTTCCCTCTCTCTCTCTCTCACTGAAATAATATATAATTAAAAAGGTTTGAAGTTGGTAATCAAAAAGTTTTCTTTTTTTATATATATATAGGCCTTTATAAAGTTAGTAATTGCACCAGCGCGCGCTCTCTCGTGCTATTATCATGAACTATCTATTATCTTTTTTAAATAAAGTCTTTTCCTTAAGAGATATCTTTTTTTTATGCTCTCTTCTATTTAAAAGAAATTCAAGATGAAGAGTTTGATTTATTTATTTAGCCTGACTTCATATTATCGACACAATTTTATTTTTAATGATTTGAGCCTTACTACATTGCAATATTAAAATTTAAATTCACATATGTGGACCATTCAAGATTTGCGCAACCAACTTAGGGAGGGAGGGGGTTTGGCATTTGCTTACTTTTTCTGACAAGAGAATTGAATAATAAATCGATTATGTAAGCATTTTAGAATCAAGCTTTTGTGTTGAATAATAAAAAAAAGGCTTTTAACTAACGATGCTAGCAACAAAAAATTTTTCCAAAAAAAAAACCGATTGCCTAAAAAATATATATACCTTTAAGTAATGGGTGGGGAGTTTAACGATTTGGTTATTATTTTTTTCAAGGAAGGGAGGGGGCTAAACAGTCAAAAATTTGCTTACGAAATACTTGAATTGTCACGTAAAATACTGTAGTTGAATTTCGTTTGCAGGGAAGTGAATAAAAATAGCGAACTTATTAATTAATGATTATTTTAATGAGCAAAAAATAATCAATAGTGCATACGTGATCCGCTTTTCTGGGAGAATTAATCGAATTTGCTTAATTTATTTAATTTTATATAAATTAGCCTTAGAAAACTGAGTTAATTTTTTTGTTATCAAGCAAATCCAAAAAAAACAATCTGTCCCAATAATTTTTAATTTTTTACTTTCTCTTACCTATGTATATATGTAATATATATAGAGAGAGAAAGTATTGGATTCATGTCAAAAATTCGATGTCGAGATTTTGATGGATCTTCACGTTTGAGGTCCCCTGAATCCAAAAAAGTGGTTTTCGCGACATGGTCTGTCTGTGTGTGTGTCTGTCTATGTGTCTGTCTGTGTGTCTGTGTGTGTGTCTGTGAACAAAATATCTCAAGAACGAAAAGAGCTAGGAAGTTGAAATTTTATATTTAAGTTAGGCACCCCCATGGGACGTGACACGAAGCTTTTGAACAAAATCGACCAAAAAGTACTAGCACTTTACTGATTCACTTTTTCAGTTTTTTTCGATTTTCTCAAAATTTGCTCCAACGATTTTTTTTTAAATTCAAAAATCAATTATTTTTTAGATTCTCTATAAAATGTATATTCTCATTTTGTGATTGAAATCTTCTGAAGACCACTTTACTCTTGTACTCCATAGAAAAGATAGGAGAAATGGTTGCCATGGTATCAAAATATAAATATTTTGCCATACTTATAAATTTTACATCTTGAATTCAATTGTAACCTACTGTCGGAAACTAAATACATGTCGACACAAAAAATCTGGTGTGACAAGCACAGAACACAACTTTCGATTACCGAAGGTAAGAGAAAGTTGTGTGCTGTGCGCCAGTCACACCAGATTTTTTTAAATTTAAAAGTGAATTTATTGTTATTATTAATCACATATTAATTAAGAAATCTTTAAAATAAGCTTAGATGATTTATTTAAAATTCAACTATCAAATTAGTTCAGCATTCTTGCAATAGATGGCAGGCTAGTCTAACAGCCGATCGCCTAATATCTGGCCTATATTTATATGCTTTTATAAAAGATACATAACATATAATAACATTTATAAAGTATTTATTGTTAAAAGATCAATGAAAATCAACCAAATGCATTAAATATTATTAGCTTCCATTCTGACATCTCTTGGCAAATTTTTGAATTACTTGATATTTGGGCATACTTTTTATGACACACAACGCCATCTTAGCGGGAAAAACATGCGTAACACCTTCACTCCCGAGACCCCTTAAAAGTAGCTTTACCCCTTCGGTTTGATTGCCAAAGCTCAAGGCTCCATTTTCGAGCACATCAGGCACTTGTGGCCCAACGGCACATATGTAGTCTTCTCTAGAGAAGTTCTGGAGAGAGAGCTTTTAGAAAAAAAAAAAATACTAATTTATCGCAAATTAAATTATTAAAAATTTATTCCTGATTACCAACTTATTAAGAAAAATTCGGGGTTCTAAATTGCCCCTAATGTTGAAAAATACCTTGAATAAATAAAAAAAAAAAAAATTAATTACATAATGTCGTTAATTTAAGAGGATAGGCGTTCAAAGCCACACCACAGAAGTTTCAAAAGCACCAAAGTGAGCTTGCTTTTACTATAATTATTGTTATATAGCACTATATTAAGGTATCTAAACAAAGGAGTTTCTCTAAGATGGCTTTGTGTCCTTTGTTGAAATAGTCATTAATAAAAATTTATTTTCCTTAACAAAAAGGTTAAAAACAACATTCTCTTACCTCTATATATATGTTAATATATATAGAGAGTGAAAGTATTGGATTTATGTCAAAAATTCGATGTCGAGATTTTGATGGATATACACGTTTTGAGGTCCCCTGAATCTAAAAAAGTGGTTTTCGCGACATGGTCTGTCTGTGTGTGTGGTGTGTCTGTCTGTGAACAAAATATCTCAACAACAATAAGTTATGAGGTTGAGATTTTATATTTAGGTACCCCCCTGGCACGTGACACAAAAACAATGAAATCGGCCAAAGAGTACTAGTATAGATGCTCTTAAAAATGTATATTCTCAATTTGCTCTCAAAATTGTTTGAAGCACACTTTACTCTTGTATTGTACTACATATGAAAGATAGAAATGGTTGCCATGGTAACAAAATATAAATATTCACATATGCTTATAAATTTTACATTTGGGGGGAGAAAAAAAACCGCCCACGGGGCGTGGTGTAGAGGTTAGCGTGCTAACCTCATATACCAAACGTCGCGGGTTCGGACCCCAGGCAGTCCGATGATTTTATTTAAGCCATCTGGATACCAGATGGCTTAAATAAAAATGCCTGGACCCTAATATATATAAATTCATAAATAACGGTTATCGTAAATGTCTTATATGGCCTGAGCTGCCGAAAAGACAGTGTGAATGTGTGTGGAGTGTGAATGAGAAAAAAGTGTGAATGTTTTTTTAAAAAAAAAAAAAAAAAAAATTTTACATTTTGAATTCTAATATGTCGGTGGAAACTATTAAATATATCTATACACAAAAAATCTGACAAGCCACAGAACACAACTTTTGATTACCGAAGGTAAGAAAAAGTTGTGTGCTGTGCGACAATCACACTAGATTTTTTTTTTTTTAAATAAATTTTGAAAAAATTCTAATAATAAAAAGATGAAAATGGCGGATACAGCTGGTGTGAAATTTACGAATTTTTTTTTATTATTATTATTTTATTTTTTGATTCTTTTATGTATATTATGATTTGTTAGAAAGAGAGAGAGAAAGAGGCAATGGATTTTTCCATTTCTCTGCCGCTAATCGATTCTTGAAATGTTACAGACACAGACGCATTTCCCATCCCCTCATCTCTCACCATTCACACTTTCTATAGATTTCTTCCCCCCCCCCACACACCTCGGCCTCCCATCTCCACCTCCATTTCCCAACCCATCGATTTCGACAAGGATTCTTTATAATCCTAAGAACGAAAACGAGACAAAAAGAAAACGCAAAGAAAAAAATAAAAGAGAAAGAAGAAGAAGAATTCATCATTTACAGATTTAACTGGGAATTTTTTTTTTTTTTTACGATTAAAAAAAAATTGTTTTTTAAAAATTTCCAATAGCTTATATTAACTTAATGAAAATTTTGATTAAATTCAAATATGAAAAAAATATTAGAAAAAGAAAAGAGCATAGCATAACATACAGGGTCACTTGAAATGCAATTTTAATAAACTTAAAAATTGAAATGTATGGGAATTTAATAATAAATTACCCTCATCCTCCAGGGGGAAATGGAAAAACTTTGAAAAGTATATCACTAAAGTACTTGTAATATATACTCTTTGGTCGATTTTATTCAGTAGCTTCGACTTTCGAGCGATTATCAAATAAATTTCGTTTCAGTATCTATCTTTTGAGATATTCACATACAAGTAGGAGTGTTCGATTAGGGAAAAAAATCGATTATCGATTATGAAAAATAATCTATTGTTCCGATTAATCGATTATTGGGTCCAGTCAGACGAAAAAAATAATCGATTATGAAAAAATAATCGATTATACCTTTTTTTAGGAAAGCGAAAATTTTTCCCCTCCCGAAAATCATTTTACTTTTTCTTTTTTTTAGCAAAGCAAAAATTTTCCGATGGCGACCACGAGCTACCCGAGCTGGACTGACATTTTTAACAGGCTTCAGACCGTGCGACGGGCCGGCCTGTTCTGTTTTTCCGGTCGTATAAAACCCAGACCCCTTCCCCGCCGACCCCGCACCGCGGGGTTAAGGCGAAGTAGAATAAGAAGAATCTAATCGATTAAAAAATTTTGTAATCAGTTATTTTTTAAGAAAATAATCGGTGAGTAATCGATTAATCGATTTTTTTGCGCAGCCCACCTACAAGCCGGCCTCAATTCCTTAAAAACGATTTCAACAAGAGCCTACGGTAGAAAGTTTAAATATGGCCCAATCCCCTTATAGACAACAAATTCCTCTCGAAAAAGAACGTCTTACAAGAGTAGCAACCGACTACCAAGTTATGAAAAATAAAACAAAAGCAAGGACAACGTACAACGACTGTGAGTTTATTAACTATATTCTAGAGTTCGAAGATTTAATTTTAAGCCATTTAGATAATAAATAGCTTTAATAAAATGCCTAAACCCCCAATATGTATATTAATTTAATCACTAATATCGTCAAAGGATTAAACGGCCTGGAATTGGCGAAAAGACTGTTGAATGTGTGTGAGTGTGAGAGTGAATGAGAAAAAAGTATGAGTGTTTAAAAAAAAACTATGACCTAATTAAATCAGAATCCGCCAGTGAATATTTTTAGATATCTCTATTTTAATTATGTAAATAATAATCGTCGATTACATTAATATCTAGGATGAATGCAGATGGGAGACTTACCTGAAACAAAAAGAAAAAAATTAGTACTATAATAAAACAATAAATAGAGCCTAAAGGACCAGAAAATAAAAATTAAAAAATTTAAGAAAGAACAAATGTTATCTTGATAAAAAAAAATCTGGTGCTGATGGTCGCACAGCACACAACTTTCTTTTATCCTTCGGCAAGAGAAAGTTGTCTACTGTGCTTGTCACGCCAAATTTTTTGTGTAAAAATATATTTAGGACCTAGAAGTTCATAGATGGCGCCGAGCTACGAATGCTTCCACACCATTCAAGTGTACTTCAAATACATTTTCACTCTTGTCAACGATATACTTTTTAAAGACCATCAAAAAAAAAAAATGATTGATTTATGAAATTTATTCAAAATCGTTGGAGTGAATTTTGAGAAAAAAATCAACTAAAAAGTACATCAGAAAAGTACTAGTACACTTTGGCCGATTTTGTTCAAAAGCGTATTTTCACCCCTTGTGGGAGAAGGGGGTGCCTAACTCCAAATATAACATTTCAACCTCCTAGCTCTTTTCCTTCCTGAGAATTTGTTCACAGACAGACAGACAGGGACCCACTTTTTTGGAATCAGGGGATCTTAAAACGTGTATATCCATCAAAATCTCGGTATCGAATTTTTGACATGATCGCAATACTTTCTCTCTTTATATTTCATATATAGAGTAAGAGAAAGTAAAATATATATATAGGAACTTTATTGAGAATTAAGATTTCATTGAAAAAGATTAAAATTTAAACCGCCGTGAGTAATGTATATATATATATATACAGTATATAAGACCCTTTGAAATTATTTTCAAGAAGATTGATTTGTTTTCAATTTACAAATGACTGATGGATTTCATTTATATTCAAACTTTTCTCAGTTATTTTATATTTGCCATATACAGTGAGGGACAATATTAAGTCCCACCCATGCGTTTTCTACTTGTGATTATTTCATTGTTTTTAAAAAAAATATTATATATTTTTTAATGGAAACTTTAATGGTTCCAACCTAGAAAATTTCCAATAAAGATTTTTATTTTCTTTTATACAAACAATGAAATAATCACAAGTAGAAAACGCATGGATGGGAGTTAATATTGCCCCTCATTGTACAGTATATGAAGTGAATATCCATTTAGCTGCAACTTCTTCGTGTTTTATTTATGATCCCTATTACTTATAGATGGTTTAAAAATATATTTATATTCTAACGGTTGTAAGGGAGAAGGGGGGGGGGGGCAGGAGGACCCAGTGTCCTTCATTGCACAGAAAAAAAAATATTAATTTTAAACATACAAAAGTTATTTACTAATTTGAATCGGGAACTAAATTGATATTACCATCATTACACCCGAAACACCCCGGAAGCCTTTCAGAATATTTATATACTGTATATATATATATATATATACAGAGATGGTCCCAGGTCCGGTTCCTTGAATGCGCCACTGCCTCTGCACTTTTACTACTCCAGACATTTCGGGTCTTCCCCCTTAAGAAAATCCTGGGACCATCTCTGTATATATATACAGTATATAAATATTCTGGAAGGCTTCCGGGTGTATGCGAAGATAAAAGTTTCTCAAGTGAAATCGGGTTGGATTACTCAACGTTTCGGCTCTCCTTTTCAAGAGGCCATTTTCAAGAGTGATAGCTTAGGATGTACTGATAAAGGTGGTTGTTTAGGGAATCGCAGCCTTGCTGAACTTTTTTATTCGAGCAGCAAGACTGCGATCCCCTAAATAACTCTAGTTATTCCCTGATTCCATCACTCTTGAAAATGGCTCCAAAAGGAGAGCCGAAACGTCGAGTAAATCTTATCAGACAATGCGACTTCACTTGAGAAAACTTATCTTGTAATATATATATATATATATATATATATATATATATATATACTTTGGGGTCGAATTTGAAATGCACAATTTGTAATGATTTTGATAGACAATAAGTTAATTTTATAATATATTCAATAAGGAAGCAGTTTAAATTAAATTAATTAATGCATTTGCCCGTCTGAGAAAATAAATTTTTGTCAATGTTTTGAAGTTAATCTATTTCATCGTGGAATTTAAATAAATCAAGGTCCTGATATTGAAACAAAATTCCCAATGTTAGCCTAATAAAATAAAAATTAGATTTTTTGCACTGTGATTAGATATGCCTGCTTAGTTATCATAAACTGACATGAGTTTTATATTTTATTTGACACTTTCAAATAAAATCATAAATGACATTTCATTTATTTTATTAAAGTTATTTATTTTAATTCCTAAAATCAATTTATAAATACAATAAAGGATCAATTTTATAATTAAACTATGATATACTATGGAAATTAAAATGAGAAATTAATGCAAATGGGGAAATATTAGCCTAACCTCTGAAATACTTTTTATCCTATCAATTTATATGTATTAATACTTGATATATTTAAAGATAAATAATAAATTAATAATATATTTAATTTCAATTTGAAAAAATTTATAAGAAATCATTAGATTAAATGCAAATGAGTATCTTTTACCTTGGTTTCAGATGAAACAATTCTAGCTGTTTTAAATATATTCCCATGGTGAAAACAAAACACTAAACACTGACACTGATAAATTTTATACTTAATTATTTATTTGCACTTAAAAATATAGATTGAGAACGAACGAGAATGACAGCACAAGACACAAGTAAAATCAACAGAGAATGCTAACACAGACCTTTCACTAACACTAAGAAAATGGCATTTCGAGACATGGCCGCTTGGGGCGCTGCTCGCGACTTCGACAATAGAATTTAAACCAAATATTAAATTTAAAATTATAATTAAATAAAAATAATTAAGATAAATAAATTTATTTTAATTTAAAAATTTCTTTTTTTTTATTTTTCGATTTGTACATCTATAATTTGTACGTTCTTTATTTCTTTTTTTTTTCTCACTCACACTTTTTCCCCACTCATACTCACACACTCTTTTCGGCAACTATATAAGACTTAATAAGATAACCGTTGTTATTTATAGGGGCCCCCCCCCCGCCTAATATCTATTGGGGGTCCAGGCATTTCTATTTAAGCTATTTGGTATACAAATCATCGAACTGCCTGGGGTCCGACGTTCGGTATAGAAGGTAGGCACGCTACCAACTATACCAAGCCCGAGGGCACGTACTTTCTTGTATCTATATTATTTTTCCTACAGTGGCCTTTTGGGCTTATATAACTGAGGTGAAGGCCAGATTCCATTTCCCCCTCCCCCTCTACCTTCAAGAAATTTTTAAAATATATTTTTGAATATTTTCCTTTGGGTCGAAAAAAGGAAAGATAAACATTTTTAAACAATTCTAATCAAGTTTGGCCTTTAATTGGATTCTTTAAAAAAATATGTAATTTTGGAGATGAGTTTGCCTCACTCTCATCCAAAAAATACATATATGCCCCTATTTACCCATATAATATATAGGCCTATATATAGCAAGAAAGCAAGTAAAAAAATTCGATGTTTTTCCTATTTGAAGATTCAATAAATTTTTAGAAGTCCCAAATAGAAACACAAATTCTAATTCCGTTCTGCCAAGGGTCTCGGGTTCGCTTCCCGTCCCAAGCGAGAAAAATTTATTTCAAATAAATTGGCTATCAATCATAATAAATCTTCTCAACCTATATTTATAAATTAGGTTTGTTTACATAAAATATACATATTACTCAATCGGGGAAAAAAGTTTTCTGTTTAGTTTTGTCTAGTCGCAAATATATCTTAGTATAATTTATATGTTCCTGATGGTTTCCGCATCCATACTATGGGTATATATATGTATATAATTTCTAATATTGCTCCTTATTAGATTTGCAAAAAAAAAAAGTGTAATATGTGCATGTGTAAGAGGGACTATCTGTCTGTCTGTCTGTCCATCTTGACATTTGACACGAAAGGCCAATAAATATGGAGATTAAACCTGCGCCATCATTCTCTTTTCCTTTCTTGATATCTCTCTCTTTTTTTTTCTTTCTCTCTCTCTGTTTCTCTCCGATCCCCTTTCTTTCAATGAAATCCCAAAAATCTTCTGACCTTCCCATTTCACCTCTTCTCCCATTTGGGTACTTATCATATAACAGGAATCGACAGCCTGTATAGACGGATATGTCAATAAACAGAATCAGATTAGAACCCTTTTATAAATATGAAAGTGTATTATCAAGAAATCTTTTCTATATCACTTTTATTTTTACACTATCAGCATTGGCGGATCGGAGAAAGAAAAATCGAATTTTTTATTGAGTGGCCTCAAGTAACAAAAACATCTGACAAAACAAATTAGCTGTTTAATTTGTTTTTGATCTATCTATCTATTAATATATCTATCTATCTATATATATAATATAAAAATTAAATGGAAAAATGCATTAATTTATATATATATGTGTATATGTTCAATACAAATCCACAACGGTCAGAGGTTTTTAGATTTTTTTTTTTCTCGAAATGAAATTAATGAAACAAGAAGAAAATGAAGTTCCGAAAAAGTTGGAGGCACCGGATTGGGAGCAGCCGATGCCGGGGTATTTACTCTAATGTATTTATAGGTAGTTTTAAATTGAGACAATAAAGATTTTATAATTAATTAAAATATAAATCCACAATTTTCAATGAAACTATTTCAAATTAAATATACATTTAGTATAAGAAAAAATTGGGGACAACGTAGTAATAATTTGAATCTTTTAAATGTTTTGGGAAATTATTATAATCAAATTTCTTTAAAATTTCAACACAAATCTATTCGTTTTCTTTTGGCCGCTTGATGATTTATGGCCAGCTTTCCAGGCATTCTTTAGGTAGTCATAAATGGACCCTGCTGCTGTTCTCAGTAACCTTATTATCTAGGCCAGTGGTTCCCAACCTTTTTTGGATGTGCGGTCCACTTTTTCCTTAAAAAAACGCTGAGGCCCAGTGTATATATTTTATATATAATTTTATATAATTTTTATCTTCTCTTAGACTTCCGCGGCCCATTTCCAATCAGCTCGCGGCGCACGGGTTGGGAACCGCTGATCTAGGCCATTACTTCTTAGGGTGGCCGTCCACCGTTTTCGACCGAATGAAGAACGGCCGTGTACGGGCCGAACAGAGCCAAACAAACCCCCGCTGTATAAATGAATGGTACCGCGTCCATTGCATCACACTGTTCGGCCGTGCACGGCCGAACAACGGACCGATCCCGTTTGATTGGGATTTGTCAAGTGTATTCGGCCGAACTTGAATACAATTTCCATTTATTTCTTGTATTTAGATCAATCTTCTTCTTCTTCTTTCTTCGCCTTAATCCTGCAGTGCGGGGTCGGCGGTTCATGGGTTTAAATATAACAAGCCGGCCCTTCGCACGGTCTGATGCCTGTTGAAAATATAGAAGGGAAGGGACTGACATGCAAAGAATAGAAGTTCTGCCAGTCCCAACTAGAGTAGCTCGTCGTCGCCATCCACGTACCCACAATATGTGGGCCCCTGAGCAATCTTGTATTTAGATCAGTAAAAGTAAAATAATATATTCAATCTTACATTAAATTTATTTAAAATACTTGAATACATTTTCATTTGTTCCTTTCTATATTCTGTTATAGAAAAATCTAAAGGTTTTTTCTCAGTTTTCCATCAAGATACAAGTTCCAGTGGACGAACTTTCAGTCATATTCCTATTCGGCCGTCTGACGATCGAATATTCATTCGGTCGAAAACGGCTAGGCTTAAACTTTTTGAAGTCTAAGTTAATATCTCAGGGGCCCCTAATTTTTTTTTTTTTTAATTCAGATTGGTTAAAATCTATATATAATAATTGCGGAGTGTCCGTCTGTCTGTCCGTCCGTCCGTCTGTCTGTCTGTCTGTCCGTCTGTCACGCTCTGTTTGACCAACTTCCCGTTGGAATTTTGAAACGAAATTTTGCAGTTTTATAGAGGAGGTTATGGAGAGTCCCGGAAAAATACTCGGGTCCCGAAATTCCTATAACTTTTTGAGTTATTAATTCCTAAAGTTACGATTTCTCCCATAGGAAATGTACAGAGGAATATTTTTGTATTCTTTTCATTTGTGTATTTCATGAATGTAAACAAAACCTCAAGCAGGCACTGGATTGGAATACGTAGTAATATTATAATAATTTTCTTTTTATAATTAAGAAAAGGCGAGATCCGCCGCAGGCGGCCCGAGCCAGCGGCTCGGGGGTCCAGGGGGCGTAGCCCGCCGAAGGCGGGCGGCGCGGCTAGTACTTTATAATTTTGAATTTTGTATATGCATACAATTATATTTACTTCATTTGCGGCCTCCAGCGTGTAATCCATGGCCTCCAAGGGGCACTGATCTAGACCACAGAGGCGATGCAACAAAAAGTAAATTAGATAAAAACTTGCCCAAAGTTTTCTATTATTGTAAGGCGAACACTAGCCCACAAGTCAAAGTCCTGGTATTAAATAATATCACATAATAAAATAAATTCACAATTTAAACAAAAAGTAATTTCTCTTGATCTCTCCTCTCACTCACTCCCACTCACTTGCTCTTATGTGATGCTTGTTAGTGTCAGACAGACAGACAGAGAAACGGAGAGGGACGTGTCTCCTCTCTCAAGTGTGGATAATGATGTTGGTTGGTTCGTGTTCAAGTGTAGAGAGAGATCTCTAGTGTGAGTGTGTATGGTAGCCATTCTCTACCTCTCTTGAGGCCACTCCTCTCGCTCCCACCTGGAGGCAAAATGGAATGAATATGGAGACGTCTGGATATAGGGTGGATATATATATACAGGGTGGTAGGTAGCTGCTACGTGGAGGACGTGTTTCGCATGGACTCGGACTGCATTGCGCCATTCTTGGTGCTTGTGCATTCCCGCTCTATTGTTTTTATTCTATTATCTTATTATATATATATTTCCATTCGTGTTCGAGAAAAAATGGTTAGAATACATTCTTCCTTCCATTTATAACTCGAATTCTATTTTATATTTTTTCTATCTATTAAATGGTTTTAAAAGAAAAAAAAATTATTTGTCGATAATGTTTTGAATGCTAATGATTCTTATGCAGAATTTTTTAAAATAATTAATTGGTAAGCATATAGAATAAATTTTTCTGAGAATAAGGATTTATTTTATTTTTTAGATATGAGGAGAGGTGTATGCTAATTTCTTTTTCTCCGAGAAAACACTCTAAAAAGTATTTTTTCTCATTATCAAGAAATCAGCATCGTAAATACAACGCCATATTTTTTTTTATACATTCATCAAAACTGTTGTACAACATTTATCTTATTTCCTGAAGTCATCACTGTTCTTTATTAATACAAATGAGAAATAATACGCAACAATGAAAGGCTGTTTAGAAATGAGGTGAGGTGCGTGAGAATGTCTTCTATTTCATGGTATGTTCTGAGAGTTTTAATAAAAAATATTCACTCTAGACTAGGAATAAATTAATCGTTGATTGTTTGAGCTGGAGGTTGAGATTGATAAATAGAAGAAGAAAACCAGCGCCTCTTTTTCCACCATTCACACTATTTATTTGCAAGTTGCAGTTTATTGCCAATTTAGGATATTTCTTGTTGCAATGCAAGTGTTAAGATGTTAAGGAAGGATCTTGAATTCAAGCGAGGCGAGGCTACTGACTGGGTTCACAAATGTCAGCACAAAAAGGTCTATTTATGACTGTTTGAAGGGTCAGTCTTAGGCGTGCTCTCTTTTTTTTCAACTGCTACGTAGCTCCGCCCACAGCGGCTAGTCGTACAACCAGAAAGCCGTTTCACAGAGCACAAATGACCCTCTCTAATTTCTAGCCAACTTGTAGATTTTGTGTTCCCACATTGAAGAAATTTGATTATAATTAATTTTCCAAAATATTTAAGAGATTCAGATTATTACTATGTTACTCATAGAGCTATGTACTATAAGTGTACTTAATTTCAAATAGATTCATTGAAAAATGTGGATTTCTATAGAACATACTGGTATACATACATATTTACATACATACCCCAACAGCACAAAATATTGCAGCAATGTTGCAGAAACATTGCGAATCTTGGCAACATTGCAGCGGCAATATTCCAAACTAGCAATATTGCTGTTTGAGCTGCAATATTGCATCAATGTTGCCGCATATTGTCAACATTGAGCAAGATTGCAATATTTTGTGCTGTTGGGGTATACATACATACATTTTTCCTTTTTCATTTATATATATATATATATAAGATAGATTAACCTATAGCCTATATATGTCAATCCACTGTCCGTATCAAAATATCTCAGAAACTCATAAGAGCTAGTCATGAAATTTTTTAATTTTGTATAGTAGGCTATCTTTCAAAAGGATGCACGAAATTTGTTCCGTAAATCGCAGCGGCATGTGCAGTTATTAAAAAAAAAAAAAAAAAAAACTTGACCAAATCATCTCAGAAAGTATAAAATGTAGAGCAATATTAATATTAATGCTTGAGATTTTGAAACAACATTTGCAACTAAGGGGGCCGCAGAGGGCGTCGAGCGTCTAGTTATAATATAATCAGAAACTATTATATTTCTCTCTCCTTTTTGTTTAAATTAATCATCTAACAAATAAATAAACAAATAGTGTGACAGTGAGTGAGTTTTTCTGTCCTAGAAAACGTCTCTCTGAAAACGAGGCTCGTAAAGTTGGGGGAGGCGAAGGGGGGGGGGGGGGCTTATGCAAGGCGTTTGTTCGCTTCTTTTTCTCTCAGTTAGGGGAGTGTTAGGAGGGGGCTGGCCAGTAGGAAGAGAACTAGGAGAAGGCTATTAGTCCAACTCGGTTGCTCATCAACCTTCGAACTCTTTTTCTCGCAACTTGTATTTTTTTTTTTTTTTTTTTTTTTTTGAAAAGACGCAATGCAGTAAATAAACGAATATACAGATTTTAATTAACATTCATTCCTCACAAGTGTTTTTTTTTTTTTATTAAAAAAATCTATATTCTTTGATTATTGTTTCATTTGAATTAGAGGCGTATATTTCAGTTTGTCTCTTCTCTCTTCTTGATAAAAAAAAAAAATGTAAATTTAAAAATAAAAATTCATACTATATAAACGCCTTATTTGTTTGACTTGTCCTCAATTATTAAATCCAAAAAAAAAAAAAAAAAAATTGAATTATTAAAAAAAAAAATACATTTCGTATAAAGCAAAGAAAAAAACTGTGTTCACAGCGATTGGTGTTTTGCAAGTGTTGATTAAATAATTAATTAAATACCAACTAGGCTCAGATAGAGCGATGTTTGAAATCGCTTTGTTAATGGTTTTCAAACAACGCCTTAAAAACCAGTCAATATATCGTTTAAGAAAAAGCTGTTTGGAAGGGAATTTGTGTTTTTGGCCAAATTGCGCCCTTCTCAACTCTAACTGCATATATTCTAGGGCGCCGGTCACCAACAATAGACTATATTTCTCTTACATATATATATACTGCATATAAAAAGAAAGTATTCATGTCAAAAATTCAATATCGAGATTTTAATGGATGTTTTGAGTTCAAAAATTGGGTCCTGCTAAAATGGTCTGTCGGTCTGTGTTTCTGTGAACAAAATATCTGAAGAACGAAAAGAGCAAGGAGGTTGAAATTTTATATTCAAGTTAGGTGCACCAATGGCACGTGACACGAAGCTTTTGAACAAAATCGGCAAAAGATCCTGATCTCGATGCCTTGAGCTTAGGCAACCAATATGCAGAGCCGTCGGAAGAGTTGCGTTAAAAGTAGCTTCGCCCCTTCAGTTGCATTAAAAAAGATTATTTATTTATTTTAAAAATATTTATGAATTCTAAAATATTTTTATATTATTAATAAAATAAAATTAAAACTTTTTTATCATATTTTTTTTATAATTTTGTTTTAATCTGTGAAGAAATTAATTAGTGATAAAATTAGAATTGAAGCTTAAATAAAAATATACATTGAATTAACATATTATTAATTCTTTTAATTAATGTCAATTTAGGGGTAGGGAACCCCCCTTTTATCAAAGAGTACTAGTACTTTACTGATGTACTTTTTCAGTTTTTTGGGATTTTCTAAAAATCCGCTCTAAACAATTTTGATTAAAATTCATAAATCAATTATTTTTTAGATCAACTTTAAAATGTATTTTCTCATTTTTCGCTAAAAATGGTTGGAAGCACACTTTACTTTTGTACTTCATAAGATTAGGAGGTTAAGGTAAAAAAATATGGAGTAATTTTTTTTTTTTAGGTCTTTATTGACATCTTTAGCCATTTAGACCATTTTCTATGTTTATAAATTTTACATTCCGAATTCTATCTAATATAGGGAACTAACTAACTAATGTCGGAAACTAAATATAGCTCTGAGGATGGCTTTGACCAAAGCAGAAACGTCAGCTGTTAAAATATATTTTTAAAAATAGGCTGCGTTTTCTTCTAACTTTCATTCCTGATATAAATATATGTCGAGACAAAAAAATCTGGCGTGGCAAGCACAGAACACAACTTTCTCCTAATTAAAAGTTGTGTTCTGTGCTTGTCACATCAGATTTTATTTGCATTTTGTGAATCAAAGAGGCTCTTACGGGGGAAGTGAAAACTCAAATATTAAAATTCGATTAAAATTTTTGATTTTTTTTAACGCGTCACTGTCCATATTAATAAATACAAAATAAAAAAAGGAAATTTCATTTGTGATTATTTATTGATAAATTTCACAATTAAATTTTTCACCCTCATCCCCTCTCCCTCCACCCTTCTCTCGCCTATCTAATAGGATCCTTTTGTTTTGTTTGGATAGAAACAAAAGGAACATTTAAAGAGAGAACAACGCCAAATTGATAATATCAAAATAGAGAACAAAAAGAGAGAAGAGAGAGAGGGAGAGGAAAAAAAAAACTCTTTTCCTGTTCCATAATAAACATATAAATTAAACAAGATATGTCTGTATGTCCGTCTCTCTCTCTCATTTCTGACATATTCAAGATAGAAACAAACAAACATCATCTCTTTAATTGAATTAGTTACGAATTGCGATAAAAAATAAAATTATTGCGCTTTTATTAATTACTTTAAGTTTTTTCGGTATCTTAGGCTATATACACTTTAAGGTGCGCGTCTCGGGGTGCTAATTTTGGGAGATTACAGTGGCCGCAATTTTGAAGCTATCGACCTCAGATTTTTTTTAAATTAAAGCTATTTAAAATATCTACAACTTATAG
Source organism: Euborellia annulipes (assembly GCA_023213315.1). Lineage (NCBI taxonomy): Eukaryota > Metazoa > Arthropoda > Insecta > Dermaptera > Anisolabididae > Euborellia > Euborellia annulipes. Next base: position 15,583 of record JAKCPI010018042.1, on the reverse strand, counting down.
AAGCCCTTTTTTTTGATTTTCAAAGAAATAAAATTTTTTTTTTTAGATTAATCGCATTAAATAAAAGATATTTTTAAAAAATTCGCTCTAATCTTATAGATAATTAAATTAGTAATCATTGTGTTAAAAAATAATTAATTTTTTACCCTTAATTAATTAGCTGGAATCTTTCAAATGAAATGGAATAAATCCCTTGTATTCCTATAGGAAAAACTAACACCATCTCTTGCCGCCTAGAGTAACTCGGTACTGAATCGTCTTCTAACGGCTTTTCGAGACGCGCACCTTAACAATTCTTATTTTATTATTTAAATAGAATATCTGTGGAGGTTCAGGCACAGATTTATCTATAAATTGGTATCCAAATGTTTTAAATATATAATCATCGGATCCTACTACCCTTGGCCTTGAGATTATCAATATTGACATTCGCCTAACCTCTCGGCCACTAGGGAAGTGGATGCTTTTATTTAAAATTCACTAAAAAGAGTAAAATTAATTTGCATAAAATTGTTTTTTTTTTTTTTTGTTTTTTTTTTTTAATAAGATCTTTTTCGCCATCTGAGGCCATTTAGATCACGTCTAATTGATTGATAGATATTCAAATGAAATATTATCTCCTAGGTCGTGAAGTGAAACCGGACCTGTAGCACAAGAGGCGAGTGTTCCATTACTAAGGCCCAGATGCAGATTAATATTTTAAATACATCTATAATAATAAAATAGTAGGTCTATGTATACAAATATAAAAGTGAGAAAACTTGATATTTTTATTTTCTCTAAAAGAGGCTTTTTCTAATAGAAAAAAAAATTTCAACAAAAGTAGTTCACCATTTGAAGAAAATAATATAAAAAAAATGTTATTTATTCTTATTAATTCGCTAAAATGAAATAGACCTAAAATATTAGATGTTTGTCTTGTAATATAGGCCTCTTGTAAAAATCTTTTATGAAAAATTTCACAACTCAAGTTATTGGTTAAATTAAATGCTTTCAAATTTGATAAGATATTCTAGACAAAACTCCGACAAACAGACAGACAAAACAATTTAAATAAAAGTTTTTTTTTGTATTTATTTAACTGTCAGGGGAGTATATAAAATTTTTTCGGAGGAGGTGGGACTCATATTTTTAAAGAGATGGTATATACCTAAGCCCCGTGGGGTCTGGGCCCTCTCAAAGACAAAGGTTTTATGGTCATATACCCCTAAATATAAAGATTTGGGGGCCCTCACCCCCTCTCCCTATATACGCCACTGAGAACTTATAAAATTTTTTCTGGTTAAATAAAGATGTAATCTCACTGAACCCACTCATATTTATCTCGGATATTAATTAAATATAAATATTAAAAAAATTTAAATATAGGATATTAAATAGAATCAATAAAGTCTCAATTTAATCAAATTTATTTATTTTTTTAAATGAAGATTTATTTATACAAACACGACGGCGTTAATTTTAGAAGAGGATTAAATATAATCCCGATAAAATTCAAATGGCCCCACCAGAGAGAGAGATAAGAAAGATAAGAGACCTCCCCTCCCTCCGAACTCTTCGTTTCGCAGCTGTGATTGTAGAATTAGCTAATAATTAGAAAATGGCTTGAAAATAGAGCTAGTTAGGAGTATAATAATGACCCAGCGGTTGGAGGGGGCTTAAATAGTGGCATCTAAACCACCTCGAAGCGATAAAATTACAGAGATAAGACGAACGATGATTAAGGGTTTCAACTCTGAGGAAGATTCCAAGTTGAGACCATCAACATCCCATCTATCAATTGCCAATTGCCAATGGTAATTTAATCTCCGTATGCACGCAATTACACTAATTTCGAGTAATAATTTTGTTTGTCTGATAAGAATAAAACTTTCTTAGCCTCATAAGGGGAGTGTACGGCCTTCTCCTCACCTATATGAACGGAATTTTTTTTATGTGTAGACTTAATGAAAAACAAATTCTGTTAAAGCGAGAGAATTCGCTTCTCAAAGGTTAGTCAAAAAAAAATATGTTAAAGATTTGCCAGCATGTCTTAAGCCGTTGTTAAGAATCACATTTCGAAAGGCCTAGGTGGCTAACTTGGTAGTGTTTTTCTACTACACTATTTCCTCTAGACAATAGCATGAATTGTAAATAATACATAAATGCCAAAATATATAAAGAACGAATACAACAAAGAAATTTGTATAGAGTGTATTTTTTATTCTTACAACAAATGTTATATATTAAAAAATTGTAATATTGATAATTATAATATGCAGTGCCTTTGTAAGATGCAGTAAGATATTGATTATAAAAGCAATGAAAACATTAGAAATATGCTTCTTCGCAACGGCTTAAGACGTGCTGGCAAATCTTTAACATATTTTTTTTTAGACGAACCCTTGAGAATCACATTCTCTCGTTTTAACAGAATTTGTTTTTCATTAAGTACTACACATAAAAATATTTTCGTTCAAATCGGTGAGGGGAAGGCCGTACACTCCCCTTGTCAGTATAAATAATATTTTTCTTCAATTAATTTTTAATTAACTTCAATTCAACAAGAATTTCTTTTCCTTTTGTTAATTCAAAACAAAATTTAATAAATATTATTCACAAAAAGGTATATCAAAAAGGAAGAATTTTATTATTAAAGTTGTAAATTAAATTAATGCCAAAAAATGTCTTTATTAAGCTTTCTATCCTTTCTCTCTTTTGTAGTCTTTTTATTCTTAGTTTATTTATATCAAAGAAATATATAATATTAATCTGAAATTGTATATTAAAAGGAAAAAAAAATCTAATAAAGTTTCCTTGTTGATGAATGCGCTAGCAAACCAACCAACACTTGTGACCTTTTTTTATATATAAAATTCAATTTAGATTAAAAAATAAGAATGGGGTACAGAGAGGCAAATGGGAAATCCTTCCTCACTGGAAGATAGGCAACAAATGGTGAATTAATTAGCTGCTTTAAAACGAAAGGGTTAGTAATTTCTAGGGGGATTTAAAACGATGCGATCAAACCATTAATGACCATCCCTTAACAAACAAGCACTAACGAATTGACACAAGTCGTGGTAATAACATATGATATGGTGTCTAATCAGTGGCGGATCCAGGGGGGGGGGGGTTATCTGGTTTATTTCAATTTAAAAAATAACTCCAATTACTTATTCAACAAGTTCAAAACACTTCCCTTTTGGATAAAGAGGCCTGTATATTAAATTTATAATTTGGCCTAAATAAAATTATATACTAATGTTATTTATTGATTAACTATAATATATAATTTTTTTTTTGTTATACTAGAAATAGAGTAAAGTCACGAATGTGTGTCTATGAATAGTTAGATTTAAATGAGATATATTTTCTTGAAATGGTGAAATTTTGATTGAATAAATGGATAAAATTTACATTAAATAGAAAATCAATTTTAATAATAAAAAAGTAAAAAAGGATTTGTAATAAAGTAGAAAAGAGAATTATAATAAAAATTTAATCCTAGAGACAAAATACTCTTCACTGGCTAAATTTAACGTTCGCGCGACTCGAAAAACCGTTAGGGCCCGATTGACTACCGAGTTACTCTAGGCGGCAAGAGATGGCGTTAGTTTTTCCCATAGGGATACAAGGGATTTATTCCATTTCATTTGAAAGTTTCCAGCTAATTAATTAAGGGTAAAAAATTAATTATTTTTTAACACAATGATTACTAATTTAATTATCTATGAGATATAGAGCGGATTTTTTTAAAATATCTTTTCTTTAATGGGATTAATCTAAAAAAAAAAATTTATTTTTTCGAAAATCAAAAAAAGAGCTTCTATAAGTTGTAGATATTTTAAATAGCTTTAATTTAAAAAAAATTTGAGGTCGATAGCTTCAAAATTGTCGCCGCTGGAATCTCCCAAAATTATCACTTCGAGACGCGCACCTTAATTTAACCTCCTTAGAAAATAATCTACTCCCTCTAATATTTGAGTCACCAATTTCGAAAAGTGTCTAGTTGCATCGGAAACAAATTTTATTATAGTATTTTGACCGCTGAGACTACCTTTTCCTTTTCCGGAGGCGTCGGGTGCAACAGCAACGGTAGTAGAAGAAGAACTCGCCGTTGATGAGGTAGACGATGTTGCTGACGTGGAGGAGGTCGAAGACGACGTAGCCGTCGTAGAAGCCGTCTGACACTTGCCAGCATGGCGGTAGAAAATCTCGCGTTGTTGAAGACACGATTCGCGTCTCATTTCACATCTGCCCGGGTAAGTGCGATTGTCGCTAGCGCAAATCTCGCCGATTGCACCTTCGGCGCCGTCCAACTCATCAGGATCCGGAAGTTCATCCATCCAGGATGGGCAATGTGTAGGGCACACACAACGTGTAGTGGTGCCCCATGGCTCGCAGCGACCTCCGTGCCGGCAGTATACTCCCAGGCACACGTCTGTCACACACAGACACACCAATCGAGTCAGCAAACCTACTTATAAGCGCCGGATTTACCGAAAATATTAAATCAAAATAAGGGACTCTTCTATATATAGAAAATTAAATTTTTTTCTTTACTTTATAAAAAAGCGAAAATATGTATTCAATTGTCACTATGACAAACGAATATTTTTTATTTAACAAGGCTGTATGTTTTTTCCGTTGGATTGGTGCAATTATCAATATTATTTAAAAGAAGTGGAAGATTTATTGCAATAATTGGACCGAGGTGTTGTGGTTAGAGAATAACAATAAAATTGATTGTTGTTTGCTTTATTCTAAGGTCTAGCAACAGTTTCGGTAGCCCAACTACCATCTTCAGGCCTGCAAAATACATTTTTATTTAATTTACTTACATATTATTATTATTTGCATAAGCATAACAATTGTATTTTGTATATCAAGTTAATCAATAAAGCAAACAACAATAAATGTAATTGTTATTCTCTAACCACAACACCTTGGTCCAATTACTGCAATAAATCTTCCTCTTCTTTTAAATAATGTATGTTTATTGTTGGAGAGCCAAGCGCCCCATGGCTCCCAACAATTGAACCCCTCGGGCGATGCTCCGGAAAGGCTGGAGATCCTGGGTTCGATTCCCGGGGGCCATGGGGCGCTTGGCCTCACCAACAAAAAAAAACATACAGACTTGTTAAATTTACCTATGACTAGTTAAGTCCGAATCGAGGTATATACTAATATCTTATTCAAATATATAGGTCTCGAAAAATATTTAAAAATATTTTCTACAAGTTCCAGTGAATCTATTGAAATTATTTGTAAACAAATATCAATGGCTCAAGACTTCTTAAAATATACCAACGAATCCATTATAAATAAATAATTTATTTTAGTGTAAAACAACCAGATAAACAACCAGATTTATTATTTATTAAAATTTTTCTTAATTTAGTTGCTGAAAGAATTTTTTTGTGAAATTTTATATATAGCATGATAAAATTCAATTTTTAGTGGTAATCTATTTAGAAAGTTAATTAAAAAAAAAAGTGAAGCTGCAAAAAAAAAAAAAAAAAAGAAAGAATTTTATACAATACAGAGGAAGAGGCTGATTGTTTATATGAATAAAAAAATCATTTCGTTTTTATTTAACATGTCAATAACAATTACATGCTTGCGTCAGGCCAAGAGCTTTAAAAAGTATAAAAATAAAAAACGAAAGGATTTTTTGTATTATTAAGCAGATAAAGACCAAAGAATTTCTGTTTTATCTTTTGTTGGTAGAGGAAGTCATAGCTTAAGGATTTTGTTTTATAAATGCGTAAATACGGCGCTGATCTGGTTTTGTAAAAAAATATATCTCAACTATTTACATAGAAAATCAGACACATCCCTTTGGATGTGGTTCCTGATTAGTTAAATCTATTATTATATGTAATTAAATCAAAGAGATAAAATAAAAATGCTTAAGATTATTTTGCACATTGCAATTTAAATTTTATAATAATAATTGTTACAAATGAAATAAAATTTACTTTTTTTCCCCGGACAAGACTCCTTTTTTATAAAATGGAAAATATAAATTTCATAAGAGCTATTAATTTAAAGAAATTTGTTTTTCTTTGCTAGGAAAAAAGGACCTTCCAGCTTCAAAAGTGGTCTATGTAAATCGCTACAAAAATAAATGTCGCTCGCGACCAATCAAGGGCGGATCCAGAGATGTTTCTCGGGGGGGGGGGGGGGGGAATCTGGTGTGACTCGTCGCACAGTACACTATTTTTTCTTAATTTCGGTAATTTAAAGGCGCATTCTGTACTTGTTTGTCAGAATATAAATACAAATCAAAATTTTTAAGAATTAATTTTTAAAATTTTACATTAAAAATAAATTTTTTTTTTTGAAAAAAATATATTTTTTTTAAATCTCGGGGGAGGGGCCCCCCCCCCGGTAATTACCCCTTTACCCGGCGCCCTTGCGACCAATGAAATTTGGTAGAAAATAACCCTCTGTTGCAATGTGTAAAATATTTTAGTTATATAATATATTCATTCATAAATTAAAAATAATCGCTATATATAAAAATAAAAATATAAATATAAAAAATTAAATTTTAAAACAGAGTACATAAAAAAAAAACTACAAAAAAAATACATCAAGCCATCTAAAATATATTAATATAAATACATAGTAACATAATAAAAAATAAATAAATACAATATTGAAAAATATAAACATTCAATTAAAAAAAAATTAAATATTTATAATATATATACAATAACGCTGAGGCTATTAAAGCTCATGAATGTGAATGAATGAATGTAAAAAAGAATTTGTCTAAATGATATCAATATTTTAAACTTATTTTAAGATTAGATTTTATGAAAAATATCCTTGTAAAAAAACATCTAGGATTTTTTGGTTAAAATATTCACAAAATAATATTTCACAGTACAAATGAATTTATTCATTTGTACGTGAACTTTATATAGTTGATCGAATTTTATATAATTATTATATTTAAAATATAAAATGACAAGTCCATACGAAAAAATCTGGTGTGACTGGAAGCACAGCACACAACTTTCTCTTACTTTTTGGTTTCGAGATATAGTCTATTTAGTTTCCGGCAATATATTAAAGATGTAAAATTTATAATACATGGCTATATATTTATCTTTTGTTACCATGGCAACAATTATTGGAGCGAATTTTGGGAAAATCGAAAACAAGTGAAAAAGTACATTAGTAAAGTACTAGTATTCTTTTTGATGATTTTGATTAAAACCTTATTTTCACGCCCTAGAGAGGTGCCTAAAAATCATCGGACTGCCTGGGATCCGAACCCGCGACCCTTGGTATAGAAGGCAAACACGCTACCAACTACATCAAGCCCCTGACTTCATTGATTAAAAAAAAAAAATAAAATTATATTAGAGAAATAAATTAAATTTAAATATTTTACGTCTTGTCTTGTCGAATTAAGTCTTTTCCTCAAATTCATTAATACCAAAGAATGTCTGTCTTTTTAGAATAACCGGCTTAAGCTGGCCCCACTGATAGTCATTAATTAATCAGAGAGGAAGATTTTATTAAATCGGACTATACTACACTATGGAAAAAGACAAATTTCAAGCTTTTCTGCTTTATTATTATTATAATTAGTAACCTAATTAGGTTTTATTCAAATCTCTAATTTACTTTTCCCTAAAAAAAAAGGTAGATTTTTAAATAAATTATGAGTCCACAATGAATATTAATTATATCTCGTTTTTCTTCTCTTTGGGATTTCCTCCCCGACCCCCCTAAATAGTCTAACTACACTTGAATTCATCAAAATAATAAATTAGTTTCTAAATTAACTTTGGGATTTGAAAAGAGAGACATTTTTAAAATTAAATTAGAAATGAGTTAATAGGCAAGGGATGGATGGAGTTGAAATTTTAAAATTAAATTAATGTAATTTAAATAAATTTATCACTTTAAATTATCTTTAAATCCTTTAATCTCTTTTCCGCCTTCTATTTTAAAATATTAAAAAAAAAAAAAGGGAAAGTATTATTATATTTTGTAATTACAATTCTAATTTTGTGTAAAGATGATATCTCGTTAAAAAGGTACCGACCATCTATCAATCTTAGAAATTAATTGAATTTGTTATTATCTTTTAATCCGAATGGAAATGAATGTGCCTGGACATAATTAAAGTATATATTAAGTATCGTTTAAATTAAAAAAAAATTGCAATGGTACTGATGGTACTGATTTACAGAAAAAAAAAATAAAAATTTTTGGGATTGGCCTTTTTGGAAAAAAAGCAATTTTAATATCCAAATCACAAACAAGATGGGAAAATCCAAATAAAAATTTTCAATTGTTTTAAGGGGGCTCGGGGGGGCTCGGGAGCGAAGTGGTTAAGCATTTTTTCCCGATAAGATGGCGTAGTGTGCCCATGCCAAAAAAGTATGCCCAAAAAATCAAGTAATTCAAAAATTTGCCAAGAGATGTCAGAATGGTAGCTAATAATATTTAATGCATTTGGTTGATTTTCATTGATCTTTTTAACAATAAAATACTTTATAAATATCTTTTATAAAAGCATAAAAATATATCAATGTAGGCTAATACTATATCGTCTGTTAGACTAGCCTGCCATCTATTGCAAGAATGCTGAACTAATTTGACAGTTGGTTTTTAAATAAATCATCTAAGCTTATTTTAAGAATTTCTTAATTAATATGTGATTAATAATAACAATAAATTCATTTTTAAATTAAAAAAAAAATTAAAGATTATTGGCACAGATTGTTTTTTTGTAATTGCTTGATAACAAAAAAAATTAATTACGATAATTTTTACTTTCTCTTAGCCTATATATTGAAATATATAGAGAGAGAAAGTATTACGATCATGTCAAAAATTGGATGTCGAGATTTTGATGGATATACATGTTTTGAGGTCCCCTGAGTCCAAAAAAGTGGGTCCCGCAAATTGGTCTGTGTGTGTGTGTGTGTGTGTGTGTGTGTGTGTCTGTATGTGTGGACAGATTTTTAGCATGAAGGAATTGAGCTACCGGATTGAAATTTTATATTTAACTTAGGTACCTTCCCACACGCTCAAAATAAGCTCTTGAACAAAATCGGCCAAAAAGTACTAGTACTTTACTGATGTACTTTTTCAGTTTTTTTCGATTTTCTCAAAATTCCCCTCCAAGGATTTTTTTTTAAAATTCAAAAATCAATTATTTTTTAGATGCTCTTTAAAATGTATATTCTCATTTTGCCGTTGAAGTCTTCTGGAGACCACTTTACTCTTGTTCTTTTAGCATGAAGGAATTGAGCTACCGGATTGAAATTTTATATTTAACTTAGGTACCTTCCCACACCGCTCAAAATAAGCTTTTGAACAAAATCGGCCAAAAAGTACTAGTACTTTACTGATGTACTTTTTCAGTTTTTTCGATTTTCTCAAAATTCCCTCCAAGGATTTTTTTTTAAAATTCAAAAATCAATTATTTTTTAGATGCTCTTTAAAATGTATATTCTCATTTTGCCGTTGAAATCTTCTGAGACCACTTTACTCTTGTTCTTCACAGGAAAGATAGAAATGGTTGCCATGGTAACGGAATTTAAATCTTTTTCTTTTTATTAGATTAAAAATCAATTATTATTTAAATTCCCATTTATTTGTGTCTTTAATTGCTTAGGAGAAAACATATATATATCTCTCTCTCTCACTTGCAAACATTATCGCCTGCCTCTCCGCCTTCTCTCATAGGCCTAATGTTAATTTCCTATAGGGATTTTTATGTTAATTTCTGATTCAAAAGGGGGTCCCCTTTCGAAACTTTTTAGGCATTTAAAATTTTTTTTTTTCCAATTCTTATGAAATTTTGTATTTATTTACGATTCTCTATTGTGTATAAAATGTCCAAATATGAGATTAAAATTTTTAAAAATAACCATAGTTTATTTCAAGCAGTCAACATTTAAAATCCAAGTTTGAAACTAAGGTGCTATCGGAAACTAAATATATCTCGACACAAAAAATCTGGTGTGACCAGCAATAGTGCGCAACTTTCTCTTACCGAAGGGTAAGAGAAAGTTGTGTGCTGTGCGCCAGTCACACCAGATTTTTTAATAAGTCATTAAAAAAAATTATATAGTCTCTGATGAATTTAATTCATTCAAAAAAAAAAAAAAAACAGCATTGAAAAATTCCTTATAATAGTCTAGTTTTTTTTTAAATACGTTTAGACGTCGCCCCTGAACCCCCTTAACTCAAAAGTGGAAGCTCTCCTTTTTATAGAATGTAGTACTCTATGGTACTAATTTATGTTTATGAATTTTGAGAAAATAGAAAAAAATGAAAAAGTACATCAGTAAAGTACTAGTACTTAATTAAAGGTTATTAAAAGGGATGTTACCCTAATATTTCAATATTTTTCTAACATAAAACAGATAATAACAGAGAGTAAACTCTATTTTTACTCACTCTTTTTCGCTTTCCCTATTGGCATATCTATCGAATGTGTTTTAAATTAAAATTAATTCGCTCTCCGTTTGCCATTAAACAGTTATATTTGCCATTTTGAAATAAAATGACTCGGATTCAATTTATTTTCAACCGCAGACAAATATAATTTTAGAATCATCGGTTAGCCTATTACTATTCCCTGCATACGGCGCCTAATTATAGATGAATAGATAGAGAGGAATATCTATTATTTGCAACTGGCAAAAACTGGCCAATAAATTTGACAAGTCTCTTTAAATTATTGTCAACTTACGAGTGCCCAAAATGCTAGGGGCTTAATTTCCATTTTAATAAATAAAATTCTTGTGTGACTGTCGCACAGCCACTTTCTCACACCTTCGGTAATCGAAAGTTGTGTTCTGTGCTGATGACACCACGTTTTTGTGTCGAAATATATTTAGTTCCCGAAAATACGGTACATTCGAATTTCAAGATGTAAAATTTATAAGTGTGAGAAAATATTTATATTTTGTTACCATGGCAACCATTTCTCATATCTTTTCTATGGAGTACAAGAGTAAAGTGGTCTTCAAAAGATTTCAATGACAAAATGAGAATATACATTTTAAAGAGAATCGAAAAAATAATTTATTTTTGAATTTTAATCAAAAATCGATGGAGCGAATTTTGAGAAAATCAAAAAAAAAATGAAAAAGTACTTCATTAAAGTACTAGTATTCTTTGGCCGAATTTGCTAAAAAAGCTTATTTTCACGGTCCAGGAGGATACAAAAACTTGAATATAAAATTTCAACCTCGTAGCTCAATCTCTTCATACTTTAAATTGCATACACAGACACACAGCCCATGTCGCGAAAACTACTTTTTTGGACCTCAAAACGTGAATATTCATGAAGGAATTGAGCTAAAAGGGTGAAATTTTATATTTAAGTTAGGCGCCTTCCTAAGGGGTGAAAATAAGCTTTTAATCAAAATCGGCCAATGAGTACTAGCACTTTACTGATGCACTTTTTGAGATATTTTTTCGATTTTCCCAAAATTTGCTCTAACGATTTTGAATAAAATTCAAAAATCATTTATTTTTTAGAAGCTTTTATAAATGTACTAGCCGCGCCGCCCGCCTTCGGCGGGCTTCGCGTCTACCCAGCGGGGGCTACGCCCCCTGGACTCCCCGCCAGCTGGCTTCGCGCGGCCTGCGGCGGACCCTAGCCTTTTCTTAATTATGAAAAGAAAATTATTATTAATACTAACAACTAAGTATTCCAGTCCAGTACCTGCTTGAGGATTTGTTTACCTTCATAGAATACCCAACTGCAAAGAATATTTAAATATTTCTCTATACATTTCCTATGGGAGAAATCGTAACTTTAAGAATTAATAACTCGAAAAGTTATAGGAATTTCGGGACCCGAGTATTTTTACGGGACTCTCCATAACGTCCTCTATAAGACTGCAAAATTTTGTTTCAAAATTCCAACGGGAAGTTGGTCAAACAGAGCGTGACAGACGGACAGACGGACGGACGGACAGACAGACAGACGGACACTCCGCAATTATTATATATAGATATTTTCATTTTGCTTCCAAAATTGTTTGAAACACACTTTACTCTTTGTACGTCATAGGAAAGATAGGAGAAATGGTTGCCATGGTAATAAAATATAAATTTCAACTTTGCGACCAGTCACACCAGATTTTTACTTTCTCTTACCTATGTATATATGATATATAGAGAGAAAGTATTGGATTCATGTCAAAAATTCGATGTCGAGATTTTGATGGATCTTCACGTTTTGAGGTCCCCTGAATCCAAAAAAGTGGTTTTCGCGACATGGTCTGTCTGTCTGTCTGTGTGTGTGTGTGTGTGTGTGTGTCGTGTGTCTGTGAACAAAATATCTCAAGAACGAAAAGAGCTAGGAGGTTGAAATTTTATATTTAAGTTAGGCACCTTCCTAAGGGGTGTAACATGAAGCTTTTAATCAAAATCGGCCAAAGAGTACTAGCACTTTACTGATGCACTTTTTGAGTATTTTTTCGATTTTCCTAAAATTCGCTCTAACGATTTTTTTTAAAATTCAAAAATCATTTATTTTTTAGAAGCTCTTATAAAATGTATATTCTCATTTTGCTCATCGAAATCGTTTGAAGACACACTTTACTCTTGTACGTCATAGGAAAGATAGGAGAAATGGTTGCCATGGTATCAAAATATAAATATTTTCCCATAGTTCTATATAATATATTTTCGACAAAAATCTGTGACAAGCACGTACACAACTTTCGATTACCGAAGGTAAGAGACAAGTTGTGCGAGCCCAGTCACACCAGATTTTTTTGTTAAACAAAATAACTAATCTATTTTATTAAAGTGGAAATCTTCCCTAGCGAAGAAATTCCGTCGTAAATTTTAAAGTCGACATCACGATCGGAGTTCTATTCAAAATGAGCAATAATTAATATTCCCCTTCCCTACTTTGACCATTGAACGAAATTATACATTTTTTTCTTGGCTTATTTTTGTAAGAGAGCATCCTCTTGACATTCTCGTTAGCGCTTGGATTGCTTGAGCCCCCCCCCCCCCCCCCCACCCGGGCTCTTATCCTTTTTCTTCTTCTAAAGCACATCCCACATCCTTTCCTCAAAAAAGAGATTAAATTGATTATTTTTTTTTTCTAACTTCTAAATCTTGACCTAATATCTAATAAAAAAAAAAATAAAAGAGAATAAAGCCATTTCCTGAATAGGTCAAATCGCCAAGTTACATTTCCTTTTGCCGTCATTTTAAAAACTCTTTATTATTTTTATTATTATACTATAAAAATGATTTATATATTGTTTTAATATAATACTAATACCCAAAAGTAATGGAATATGATTTAGCTGAAATTATTGAATATTACAATAAAAAACTTTTTTAATTCCCAAATGGCTCATTTGTTGTCTATTCTTTTTATATATCCCCGGGAGAAGATTTAAAATAAAATTTTACATTTTAATGACTTCATTTTTGTCAGAATATTAAATACTTTATAGAAAATATAATACTTTTATTTAAATAATTTTATCAAATCAGAAAAATAAAATGTCTGTTACAATCAGAGTGAAGATAATCTCAATTAAAGACTCACGACTAAGGAGGTATTAAAATCAACGTTATCTATGGATTATCAGAATCAGTGAATGAATGACAAATGCGTAGGTATGAGGACCAAGAGGGAGTGGGGGGGGGGCGGAGGGTAAGGGGTTAAAAGGGGATTGGAGAGAGTGGGAGTGGTCCAGAGGATAGTAGGGCTCGAGAGGGAATCTGGAGGCCACATCAAGTGCTATTGATTGTGTGTGAGCGCCAGACATTATTAATGGCAGGATTATGCGGGGGTGGAAATTAAATTTTCAACACCCCCTCCCCTCGTCTATTCCATCATAACTTACATACACATAGACTCATACATACACATCAACAAACATGATGGGTGAAATTTTACAAATATATATTCAAATGAAAAGTGAATATAATAATATTAAAAAAAAAAGTTTGTGCATAATAATATAATAAAAAGTTTAAATATGCATGCAAAATTTGACTAGTGATTCGACCTAAATTCACAAAATTAATCAACTACACTCTATTTAATCAAACTTTAGTTTTGAGTTTGTGGTTTGGGGAAGCGAAGGGCTGTCAGTTTATCGACCAATCATAACCAGCCCTGGGAAAAAACTTGCTTGTCTGATCACTAAGGCTGCTCACTCCATAATTTTACCTTGCTTCAGACAACCTTCAAGCTTTATAGAGGATATGTCTAAGACATATCTAATAATTAGATAATGATTTTTATCCTAAGAAATCACTTAATTCTTGAAAATAAATTTTTACTTTCTCTTACCCTATATAAGAAATATATAGAGAGAAAATATTCGATTTATTTTTTTTTAAACTTCAACTAGATAATTAATCTCTTTGGAAATATTAAATTTTCAATTTATTTTCTTTAAACAATTCATACTTCCATTGTTGGAATAATTAAATATTCCTTAATCAGGATGTTCATAAATTTAGAGCGCGCCATGAAAATTTAGTGACGTCATAAGATGGAAATAATGAAGATGTTATGAGAGAGAGAGAGAGAGAGAGGAGTTAAATAGACATCCATATAATATACGTAAAATAAAAGGGAAAATATTAAACTTAAAATAAAAAAAAATAATAATAAGCGCGGCGATACCTCGGATGGGTGACCCCGAGAAATCAGCGTCTCCCGATATCAATCGGTACTAGTTATTTTTCAAAATATGATATATCCCTAAATGGCCTCAGAGCAAATTAAAAAAAAAATGCTTAATTTATAAAATCAGGGGTACAATATTAATATTTTAAAAAATTGTGAGCAAATTCGATTTACGTATATATGTTAGCATGTTTTTTTAATCAACTACTTGTATTTTCAATAAAATACTTGTCATTTGTCAAAATAAATTATTATATGATAGATAAAATCAGCGTAAAGTGATTGGACATCTATTCAAAGCATAATTTGTCCAAATAACTAAGGTCTTTTAAAAAATCAATAAGAAAACTAACTTTGCAACTGATAATTTTCTGTTCATCTGGAGAAAATAAATATTTTTTTTTACATTAAACGATAGTAATTCTCTGATATTATTTCAAAGATATTAAGATTGCCCCTTGTGTGACTAATAGACAAACCGCTCTAATCCACGAAGAAGAAGTAATTCTCTGATGAATCGATGTAATTGATAATAAATTTAACAAAATATATAGAAAGACTAAAAAAAAATAATATTATTAAAAACATGTAAGTATTCCGATACAGTTACAGTATTTAGTTCATGGATGACCGAGCTGGAGCTCGGAGGCTTTTTCTTTTGATAAAATTGGAAAAAACTAAAAAAGTTTTATAACTCAGTAAAGTACTAGTAGTCGAAATATCCCAAAGCGAGTCTTGTTTTGTTTACCTGAAATAGTAGGCCTATACAGGGTGTCTGGAAATAACAGGTACCTAAAAGGAGATGATTCTACATGAAAAAATAAGACTTTTTTTTCTTATAAACTTAATATGCCCAGACGCTTCGTTTTCAAGATACGGGAGTCAAAGTTGAATTTTTTTTGTTTTTTGCTAATATCTCGAGAACCGTTTGAGGTACAA